>JAJPUD010019161.1:0-26080 GCA_023553655.1 Myrmecobius fasciatus
ATGGACATGACTCTCTTCAACAATGAAATGCTTCAAACCAATTACAATTGTTCAGTGAAGAAGGCCATAAACACCCAGAGAGAGGGATGTGAAATGTGGACCACAACATAACATTTTCATGTTCTCTATTGATGTTTACTTACATTGTATTTCCTTTGTCGGATTATTTTCTCTTATAGATATGATTTCTCCTGAACAAGAAAATGATGTGTGGCAATAACTATACATATATTCGATTCAAGTATTCTAACATAATTATCATGTAGTGGATATCCTGCTATCTAGAGGAGGGGTGGGGAGTAGGAGGGGGAAAATTTGTAACAGAAAGCTTTGTAAGGGTTAATGTTTAGGAATTACCCATACATGTTTTGCAAATAAAAAGTATTAATAAAAAATAAATATATATATGTATATATATATAATAAAATAAAATAAAATAAAGTAACATTTAAAGGATTTTGTAAACCTTAAGGAACTATGTAAATGAGTGCTATCATCATCATCTGCATAAAGGTACATGCATATAAATTTTTAACAATACCTAATCCTTTTTTATTTTTTTGTAAAGAAGAACCAATCTTCACTGGGACTCACATGCTGCTGAAAGATGGTGGACATGAAAACATACTGAATTCATTTATATTAAATTATTTTAACTGCTTCCTCACCACAGAAAGTCGTTCCTTTTTATACATCTGTAATTAACTCATAATGTCAATTACCATGGTGGATTTTCTAAACATTTTCATCACTTCTCATCTCTAACAACTCTTGTCTTCACCCTTTTGGTTGAGAACATTCACATATATTTCACTGAAAAAGGTGAGACTATTTTCTGAGAGATATTTCTTTTTCCTTCCTCATCATTATTATGATGTCTTCTATCACTATATCTTTTTTATGCTCTTATGAAACAAAGTAGCTTTCCTTCCCCTTGGCAAAACAAACTCATTTTTATGAGCAGTTAATACCATTCCATCCCATTTTGTGCAACACATACCCCTTTCTGTCATCCTTATTCTCTCACTAATCTTCAGAATCTCTAGGTCAAAAGGCTGCTTTCCTACTGTCTATAAATGTATGTCTCTTATTGAAAAAACAAAACAAAACAAAACAAAGACCCTCACTTGATCTATCCGTTTCCTTTTAGCTAATCACATATAATTTTCTTTTTTTTTCCTCACTTCATTTCCTCTCACTCCCCCCTTACCTTCTACAATCTGCCTTCATTTCTCTTACCTAAATCTATACAAAGTTGTCATTATATCCTAATTGTCAAACCTTTACTTAATCTTCATTCTCCTTGACCTCTCTACAAGCTTTGATAATGTTGACCGCTCTCTTTTCCTTGATATTCTCTTCTCTTTAGACTTTCATGATACTACTCTTTCCTGATTCTTCTCCTACTTATCTCACCACTACATTCCAGTTATACATGGTAATTATGTTTCTTTCCCATACTCTATACTGGGACTTCTTATTTTCTCCCTCTCATCACCACAATGGATTCAATTACCAAATCTATGCAAATTATTCTCACCTATTTTTCCAGCCCTTTTTATCTTTTCTATCTTTTAATACTTGGTTGTATCTCAGATTGTATATGACTTTCCCCTTACATCCTTTTATAATTATAAGACATTTGAGTCTCCAAGGAATCCTAATACTTTTCTCATAAAGTAGACTCAAACCTGCATTTCTAGAACAAATATTCTCCATACTCATAATCAGATTTTCATTTTTGGAATACTCAAACCTAATTTTAAATTTTCCACTTATTCATTCAATAAGTATTTATTAAGAATCTTTTGTATTCCAGGCACTGTTAGATGCAGGATATAAAAGGCAAAAAACAAATAGAATGCCTTATATTTCAAAGTTTATTGATGCTATTGAAGAAAGAATATGCACATAGATAAGTAAATACACAAATAATCACAAAACAGGTTAAAATTAGGTAATAGAGGGGGAGAAGTTAAGTTCAAATTAAGCCTCATGTTTGTGGTGTCACTTGAACTAAGTCATGGAGGAAGATAGTATTCTAAGAGGCAAAGTTGAGGAAAGAATTTATTCAGGCATGGGGGACCATTGTGCAAAGTCACAAAAGTAAAAGGTAAAATGCCATATTCAAAAAATTATAAATGCATCAATTTAGGCTAGATTATATGCCTAACAAACACTTAGAGATACATTATATGTTGCCTGATAAAAACAGAAGATTGGTTAATAAACCTCTTTAAACTATAAAATATATGAAAACCATAATGTGCAATAATTTGGATATTTAAAATGGAGGCAGAATGTGAAGGGCTTTTAAACACCAAAAAGAAAAGGTTGTATTTTTATCACATAGGAACTTGGGTGCTTCTGGTGCTTCTCCAAGTAGAGCATGGTACATACTTAAGTAAAATCACTTTACTAGCTTTGTAGAGCCTTAATAAGAAAAATACTTGAGTCTGGAAGGACAATTGAAGATTTTCAGTAGCATAAATGATCTATGATGTGTTTTGAATTATCAGTCACTAAAAAAACCCTTTCTATAGTCATTCTAAAAATGGTTGGAAGATCATTGAGCTCAAAAATTCCAAACTGCAATGGACTAAGTTCAGCCTTATCATGCTGATCCTTGGGAATGGGAACTTACTAGATTGCATGATAAAGGATAAACAGCTCAAGTTCAAAAATTGAGCAGAACAAAACTCCCATTGAGATCAGAGTGTGATCAAATCTATTTCTTCAGTACAAACCTTGTGAGATAAGGAGGTTCAGTTTTTTTAACATGATAATGATGATAATGATGGTGGTAGAGGTAGTGATAGTGATAACAATAATTTTTTAAAATTAAAATAAAATTCAAGATTATGATGAATATAAATCCTCCATGATTACACCTGAAATTATAAATTATAAAAGCTTCTATTCCAGACCAAGTTATAAATTAATTATTCTTCCCAGTTTACATATGAAAAAACACTGAGAGATGAAATGATTTACCTCAAGGAACTTTAGGGAATTTGCAGAACTAGAAATTGTACCCAAGTCTCCTGACTCCAAATCTAGTGCTCTTTTTCTTTTATAGGACTCCTTCCCACCAATAGCCATGTTTAAGTCATGGATTCAGAAATATTTATTAAAGATTTTGAAAAGTAAATTCAATCATGGATCTGGATGTCAGGAGTTGCCTAGATGGTAATGAAGGTCTTTTTTACCTTTAAGACTCTATATGCAACAGATAATCCATTAAATAATGTGAGCAAGCAGAATGATTGGAAAATATTAATAACCATAAATATTGCTCCATCACAAATGATAACAAAAATGAAAATGAAAATTTTCAAGATTTACCTTAGATCAAACAAATTAGCAAATATGACAGTTAATAAATTTGAAGATATAGTTGAAACACAAGTACTCTAATGTACTCTTGGTAATGTTGTGAAATAGTTCAGCTATTCTGGAATGAAATTTTAAATTATGAAAAAACATATTGTGTTAATACCCTTAGTTCCAGAGCTTGTATTCATTTTTTTAATATTCCTAGGATTGAATTATGTAATACTTAAAATATGCACGAAGAAAGGAAGGAAAGAAAAATTCACATCTACTTAAGTTCTTCCTTAGTTATGTGACAAACATTGCTAAACACTTTATAAATGTTATTTTATTTGATTTTCTTAGCAACATTGGGAGATAAGTACTATTATTATTTCCATTTTACAGTTAAGGAAACTGAGACAAACAGAAGTTAGTGATTTACCTAGGGTGAAAAAGTGGAAAATATCTGAGACTAGATATGATTTCAGGCCTCCATGACTTCAGGTTCAATGCTTAACCTATTTTATCACCTAGGCTGCTTATTCACATCAAAAAACTTAAAACTAGACCCCTACTAGATTTTTATTAAAGGACAG
This sequence comes from Myrmecobius fasciatus, assembly GCA_023553655.1. NCBI lineage: Eukaryota > Metazoa > Chordata > Mammalia > Dasyuromorphia > Myrmecobiidae > Myrmecobius > Myrmecobius fasciatus. The sequence continues at coordinate 3,912 of JAJPUD010019161.1, forward strand.
CAAGCAAGTTAATGGATTACAAATGTAATGAACTATTAATTTACTGTAAGAATCAATATGATAAGGATGCCCATTATCACAATTATTATTTAATATTGTACTAGAAATGTTGGCCTTAGCAATAAGAAAAGAAAAAAGAATTAGAATAGGCAATGAGGGGATAAAACTATCACTCTTTGTAGATTTTATGGGATATTCTTAAAAATATTCTTAATGAATTCTAGAAAATCATTCAGAAACCTACTTGAAACAATTAACAATCTTAACAAAGTTGCAGGATGTAAAATTATCAGCATATCTATATATTGCAAAGTCCTGCAGAAAGAGTTAGAAAGAGAAATTCCATTTAAAATAACAGTAGACAAAATAAATTATTTGGGTGTCTACCTGCCAAGACAAACCCAGAAACAGTAGGAACAAAATTACAAAAACAAAAACTAAACTAAACTAAACTAAACTAAAAACAAACAAACAAACAAACAAAAAGCTTCTTACACAAAATAGTCAGATCTAAATGTTTGGAAAAAAATATCAATTGCTCAGTGTTAGGCCAAGTTAAGATAATTAAAAACAAAGTTTCTACGTAAATTGGTCTACTTGTTCATTGCTATACCAATTAAACTGCAAAAAATTATTTAGCTAGAAAAAATAATAACAAAATTCATCTGGAAGAACAAAAGGTCAAGGTTATCAAGGGAATTAATACAAAAAACAAAATACAAAGGATGGTGACTTAGCAATACCAGTCCTAAAGCTATTATACAGCAGCAATCAAAATCATTTGGTATGGGCTAAGAAATAGTTTTGGATCAGTGGAATGTTAGATACACACGACATAATAATCTATGACTATAGTAATCTAGTATATGATAAATCCCCAAATTCCAACTTCTGGCATAAGAAATCACTATTTCACAAAAATTGCTAAGAAAACTGGAAAATAATGTCAGATATTTGACATAGAGCTACATCTCCAATTACTTTCTTTCTTTCTTCTTCTTCTTCTTCTTTTTGCTGAGGCAATTGGAGTTAAATGACTTGCCCAAGGTCACACAGCTAGGAAGTGTTAAGTGTCTGATGCCACATAGAGCTGCATCTCACACTCCATACTAAAATAAAGCCAAAATGCATACATGGTTTGGGCATAAAAGGTGATAGAAAAATTAGAAAAGCAAGGAATAATTTACCTATCAGATCTTTGGAGAAGGAAGGAATTTATGTCAGAAGAAGAACTAGAGAGCATTGTGAAATGCAAAAGGAACAACTTTGAGTATATTAAAATACAAAGGTTTTGCACAAACAAAACAACACAAACAAGATTAAAAGGAAAGTACAAAGCCAGGAAAAAAAATTTACAATGTTTCTGATAAACATCTTCTTTCTAAAAAATATAAAGTACTGTACCAAATTTATAAGAATACAAGCCATTCCCCAATTAATAAATGGTCAAAGGATGTGAACAGACAATTTTCAGATGACAAAATTAAAGCTATCTATATTCATATGAAAAAATGGTCTAAATCACTCTTAATTAGAGAAATGCAAGTTAAAACAAGTCTGAGGTATCACCTCATGCCTCTCAGCTTGGCTAAGATGACAAAAAAATATAATGATAAATGTTGGAGGGGTTGTGACAAAACTGGGGCACTAATGCATTATTGGTGGAGTTGTGAAATGATCCAACCATTATGGAGAACAATTTGGAAATATGGCCAAAGGGCTACCTTTTGACCTAGGAGTCTCACTACTGTGCCTGTATCCCAAGGAAATCATAAAGGAGGAAAAAGGACCCACATGTGCAAAAATGTTTGTAGCAGCTCTTTTTGTGGTAGCAAAGAATTAGAAACTGAGTACATGTCCATCAATTGAGGAATGACTGAATAAATTGTGCTATGTGAAAGTAATGGAATATTATTGTTCCATAAAAATGATGTTCAGACTGATTTTAGAAAGGTCTGTAAAGATTTACATGAACTGAAAATGAACAAAACAAGTAGAACTAGAAATACATTATACACAGTAATGGTAAGATTGGTCAATGACCAATCATGAAAGACTTGGTTCTTCTTGGTGGTTCATTGATCCAAGGCAGTCCCTATAAACTTTGAATAGAAAACCCCATCTCCATCAAGAAAAAGAGCAATGAATATTGAATGTAAATCAATACATGCTATGGCCATTTATTTTTTTTTCTGTTTTTTTCCCCTTCCAGGTTTTTTCCTTTTTGTTCTTATTTTTTATCCCAACATAATTCATAAAAAAAATCTGTATTAAAAAAGTTAATATGTATGTGTAATTAGGAAAAAATAAAGGGAAAAAAGAATAAAGATGATGGTTACAGAAATGTATAGACCAAATAGTATAAACTGATAAAAAGTGAACTGATTATATTAAGGAAAATTTTTTCTGTGACTATAATACATGGAAAGAATCACAAAATAATCAGATCTGAATACTGTGAAATTAGAATAAAAACCCTGACTGTAGCAAAAATATCTCATATTTTCATTACATTGTCAGGGGGTTGTTGGGATTATGCAGTACAATGTTAGACTTTCTAGATATTATAATTATAATATTTATATTTTAATATTATTAAATATTATAACATTCATAATTTAAATTATAAATAACTTTTCTTCACATTTTTATTCTTTGAGATGAAATATGGTTCTTTCTCTTGAAGGTCTAAGAGAAGATATATAGGAAAATGCTAATCAAATAAATAAAAATACTAAAATTTTATTGTGTCCTTATTAGCCTAGTAAATTTTATATATTCTGTTAGATATATTATGATGCTATCCCATCGATAAATTAGTCATTATTTCAGAAAATAGAAGCAAATTTCAGAGACTCATGAAAAGTTATTTGAGTAGTAGATGGAAGAATTTCCTTCATTCAAGTTTCATATGGTGCTTTAAAAAAATAAGAATGTGAAAGTTTAGATTAAAGATTTGTCAAATTTATTTCACTCTTTCTCAAAAAGTAGAATAAATTATCAAATAATAAATCTACATGAAAATATTTTAAGAGGTGGAAATTTATATGATACAGCAAATCCATTTAATCTGAATTTCCTTACCATAAAATAAAATATTAGATCAAAAAAAAATTGTAGATATATATAATATGCATGAGTATATATATATATATACATATATACTTATTATTAAAGCAAGGAAAACTCTATCATGGTTACAAAAATGGAAGAACAAAATAATCAAAACTGAATCATGTGAAATTGAATTTTAAAAAGTTTTGGCTTATGTTATACATGTACATAACTATCATTTTCATATATGTGATATATACACATGTACATATACACACAGGTATGCATATGTATTTTTACATCATAAATAATATGCCAATCATTAAAATGAAAATATCAGATATAGTTCAACAATTTGACATGTTTATGGCTAGTTTTTTGAAATTCAAATTGGGAAGGAAACCAAATGGTAGGCTCTTGAAGAAGCACATTCACCTTGTTGCGCATGCACGCACACACACACACACACATACACACACACCCACACAGAAAGAATAAGTAGCAATTACTTAAGTTGTTTTCAAACAAATTAAGATTAAAATGGAAAAGTTGTTAACAACTTACACATAAGAATTCATGAAGTAGAATGAATATAAAGTTTATAAAAACAACTTCCAAAAGACAATAAAAATATAATAATGAAACAAATGAAGCAAACAAAAAACTGCCTAACTATATATTAATCATGCAGAAAAATGTACAATGAGTAATAATTTATAAAATCATTGTAAGTTATATTTTGAATGTGATTCATCAATATTCTATAAGGTGACAGGGTAGAAGAATATATGTCTTAAAAATCTTTGAATTTTATGCTGTCTTTAATAAAATCAAAATAAAATAAATGCTCTTAACCTATTTTTAAGAATGCACTACTCATTTTGAAGGAAACTATCAGATGATACAAATAATGATTTGAGTATTATCCCAAAATATAATTTTAACAAGCAAGCAGATCCATAAAAAATATATGATAATATTGAGATTTAGTTTTCAAAAATTTGGAAATCTATTTTTTGTTAAAATTATTTAAAATCATTGACTTTCTAAACTTCCCTGAAAAGTTCTCAGGATAAACCAGCCTCAAATCTGAATAGAATACATCAGGATAAATGTAACATTTCTATACAGTGTAATTAAAATATGTCTTCTACCATCCAGCTTTGTGGTCAAGGTATTGTATATTTAAACAGTGCAAACAATTAAGTTATTCATCTCCAATTGAGCTATTCTCTTTCTGTATTTGAATAAAAGATGAGTTACATTAAAATTAGCCTTTCTGCTAATTACAAATGTCCCTTGGCACCAAGGGGGTCAAACCCTAAAGCAATTCATTTTCTATAAATAGACAATAGACCTAGGAGGTATGATAAACTCTAATCCTCAGTCTTTGCACATGATTAAATGTCATGAATTCAATAGTTGCAATGATTAATTCCTTTAGTAAAATAATTAACCCCTTTCTTCCTACATACAGCAGAGAGATGAAGCAGAGAAAACAGAAAGAGTAGAGAGAGAGAAGTTAATGATTTTCAGAGGATAAAGTAAATGCAAAATTTTTATTTTATCAAAATTTGTGATGGTATTATACAGTTAGGATTCCATATACAAAGGATTCCATAGTTAAAAGTTTTCACCTAACAGAAAAAACAAAACTGAGTTTTATGAAGTTTAAATGAGTTATCAAGATCCTTGGGATAGAATCTGATGTAAAAATGATAGAATTATAGCTATTTTACTCTTAGCTCTTCCCTTAAAGTCAATCATTTTATTCAATATTTCTCTGATTTTATTAGTAAACATTACATTGACAAAGGCAGAAAACTCTAACTTGGTATAAGAAAGAAATCACTAGCTTAGAGTCAGAAAACTAATTTGTTCCTTTCTCCTAGCACATACTAGGAAAGTTGTCATAGGTAAGCCACAAAACTTTTTTCACCTGAGGCAATGGGGGTTACGTGACTTGCCCAGGGTCACAAGCTAGGAAGTCTTAAGTGTCTGAGGCCAAATTTAAACTCAGGTCCTCCTGACTTCAGGGCTAGTGCTCTATCCGATGCACCCACAGAAGTTTTCTAAAAATGAAAGTTGAGGAATTATATGGTTAACATTTCTAAGGAAACACCAATATGTATGTTGAAATCTCTTGGGATATAGGCAAGGGGTATCAAGGAGAGGAAGCCTGTAAGTTAATCATTGAACTCAGAGAAAAGAAGGGATACCAGAATTTTGATTGGCTAGTATATTGAATTGGCTGGTAGATAGATATAAATTGAGTGAACTTTGAAGAACAAATTCGTTAGTGGTTTTAGTAAAGGGAGAACCAGGAAGAGGCAATGGGAAACAAGGATCATTCTAATTCCCCCTATTTGACAAATGAGTGGGAGTATTCATCATTTGCTGAGGACAGGGAGGTAACCTGAATAAAATTAGGTCTCATTGAGCACCAGAAAACAGGAGTAGGAAAAAAAGACAAGAAAAAAATGGCATTGTGGCATATTCCACAGAGTACAGTGGAAGGGATAGATAGTTATGCAGTGGGTTATTGGAGGGTAGTTTGAGGAGAATGGAAATGAGGGATAAGAAGAGGGAGATTGAGAATAAGGATTGAATGATACCAGTGTGGGGGAAGGAGTCCTTGGAATTAAAGCAAATATCTCAATGTCCTCATTGAGAATGCAAACAATTCAATATTGATTATACATGTATAGCCATGCAGAACCTTTCTATAGAATTGTATTGTGAAAGAAAACATGTGCCAAAAATAAATAAATAAATAATCCCTGAAGAAAAATAAAATTAAAAAAAAATTATGCTTCAGTCTGCATGCAGGTATTATCAGTTTTTTCTCTGGGTATGATAGCATTTTTTTCATGCTATGAGTTGTTGGATCATTGTATGTATTGCTGAGAAAAGTTGTCATTCAAAGCTGATCATCTTACATTATTCCTCTTATTTTGTACAAAGAAATTTACATCTTTCCAGGTTTTTCTAAGAGCATCTTGCTAATCATTTCTATAGCACAATAGTGTTCCATTGTAATCACATATCACAATTCATTCAGCCATTCCCTAATTTATTAGTAATACCTCAATTTCTAATTCTTTGCTCCCAGAAAAGAGCTTCTTTGGATACTTTTGTGTATGTACTTATGTGTATGTATGATTTTTTTAAACTTTTTGCATATACAAATCTAACAGTCATATGGCTAGCTCAAAATATATGCCTGTTGGGTAGAATTTCATTTTCTACAGAATGGTTGAATCAATTCACAGCTCCACCAACAATGTGTTAATGTCTCATTTTTCCCACCTGCTTTCCAAAATTTGTAATTTTCCTTTTCTGTTATATTAATCCTTCTAATAGGTATGTGTTAGTATTTCAAAATTGTTTTAATTCTCATTTCTCCAATCAATAGTGTGTTGAAAATATTTTTCATATGGTTATAGATAGCTATGGCTATTTCATCTGAAACCTGTTCATATATTTTGATCATTTGTCAGTTGGGGAATGGCCTTTATTTTTATAAATTTGGCTGATTTCTCTATATGTTTCAAAAGTGAGGTCTTTATCAGAAAAGATTGCTTCATTTTGACCCGACCCTATAATTAATTTTGCTAACTCGATTTTCCATTGTTTTATTCTATTCTGACCTTTCACTCTTTCTCTCCTGAAATAGTTTTGCTTCTGATTACACCTCCACCAAGTTGTCCTTTCACCTATCACCCACTCTCCTTATCCACTTCCCCTCCTACTATCCTGTATGGTAAGATAGATGTCTCAACCCAATTGAATATGTTTGCCATTCACTCTTTGAACTAATTCTTATGAGAGTTAAGGTTCACTCATGCCTTTTTTGTCCCCCTTTTTTCCCTCCACTGTAAAAACTTTCTCTTGCTTCTTTCATGTATCACAATTACTCCATTTTATCTCTCCCTTTCCCTCTCTCTCAATACATTCCTCTCTTGCCCCTTAATGTTTTAGATATCATTCCTTCACATTCAACTAACATGGATGCTTTCTCTCTCTCTCTCTCTGTATATATACTTTTAACTACCCTAATAAGGAGAAAGTTCTTATGAGTTGCAAGTATCATATTCTCAAGTGGGAATGTAAATAATTTAACCTTATTAATTCCCTTATGATTTTTCTTTTCCATTTATCTTTTCATGCTTCTCTAGAGTTTTGTCAAATTTTCTGTTCAGCTTTGCTCTTTTCATCAAAAATGCCTGAATTTCATTGAATCCCCTCTCCCTACTCCCTCCCAATGATTATATTCAGTTTTGCTTGGTAGGTGTTTCTTGATTGTAACATTAGCTCCTTTGTCCTCTGAAATATCTTAAGTCCTCCAATCCTTTAATGTGGAAGTTGCCAAATTTTTTTTTTATCCTGACCGTGGCTCCACAAAACTTGAATTATTTATTTCTGACTGTTTGTGTAATTTTTTCTTGTCCTGGGAGCTCTGTAGTTTGTCTAAATGTAGGATCTCATTGAAGAGGTGATTCAGTGGCTCCCAGTCTCCTCCTGGTTTGGCTGGGACTAGGGTTAGCTGGAATGGCCTGCACTGGTCTGAGTTCCATCCTTACCCTGGTGTGGCAGACCTTTTTTGTAGATCTTCCGATTTGTCCTGGGATGAAAAATTGTTTCACTCAGTCTTTTTAAAAGAGCCTTTAAGTCATTATTTAAGAGTTTTTGCAAGTGGTTGAAAAATAGCTTAGCCTTTTCCTATATGTGCTCTGCCAACTTGACTACAATGTCTTCAGGTTTCATTTTGTTGGAGAGTAATAATATATTTCCCTAAACAATCACTTTAAATTTTGTTTTTAAAGGTTGAAGGGAAATAGTAAGCTTTATCAGAACATGAAAACCTTCTGGTAACTTTGTCCTGGTGGATATTTGGGTAAATGGACTTGTGAGAAAGGACTAGGATGGCAGACCATAGTGTTCTTATGTCTGTTCAGCTCATGGACTATTTCTAGTTAGAGTACAGCTGACTGAACTATGATATGTTCTGGATGTCCTAAAAATCACCTACCCCCTAGAAAGGTAAAATGGTCCTTATTTAACTTAATAAAAATAAAAATAAAATTGAAACCTCTATTTGAAGATCAGTGATAGAGGAAAGTAAAGAAAATTGATTTTCTCTCTACTTTTAAGTATCGTAAAGGGTCTTGCATAATGGCTGATGTAAATTCAGCAATTTATATTTTGATATTTCTAGACAACACCAAAGGGGAAAGAAGAGTCTTTATCATTACATTCCAAGTAGGCCTTTCAATTATTTAAAAAAAAACATTATAAATAAAGGGGAAGTTCTAAAATTTATTATTATGTATATTCTAAATATCTGAATTAGATTGGTTCAAACTCTGACTGGAAGAATTCTGGACATGTCATCAATAAAAATCCCATAATACCTATGATTTTATAAGTTATATGTGCATTTATAAATATACATGTAATAAAACTTTAAGGTGTGCCACAGGCTTTACTTATATTAACTTGTTTGGTTATCAGAAGAAGCTATTTACATGGGTCTGAGTTAAAAACTGAGACAATGAGAAGTAGTTACTTGCCTAGGGATTTATAGATAAGGAGTATCTAATGATAGAGTAAAACTCAGGTCTTTCAGAAAAAAAAAAAAGTAAGAGTTTAGAATGTTTCCTTGCTATGGACTTATATGACTAAGGTTTGCATTCCCTTTCTGAAATTTACTACTTATGTGATTTTGAACAAGTCACTTAACCTCTTTCCATGCTAGTTTCTTCACCTATAAATGTAAGCATTTGACAAAATTGTCTCAGAAATTTCTTCCAGTTTTTTTTTTTTTTAATCCGTTATCCTATGTGGTAAGTCATTTGCTTATAAACACCCTCCCATAGTAGAAATTTATATTAAATCTAATAGATCATACATATTTATACATTAGAGTTAATATAAATTTCTACTATGTTTAACATATATTGGACTATTTGCCATCTATGGGAGGGTGTGAGGGAAGGGGAGGATAACTGGAAAACAACGTTTTCCAAAGGTTAATATTGGAAAATTATCTATGCATATGTTTTGAAAATAAAAAGTTTTCAAAAAAGAATTATTGGAGTATGTAAACACTTTGATAAAGAAAAAAATTACCTGAGTGTATTACAATGAAGTATTAAATAAAATAACCCTGATATCTTAGAACCAGAGGGTATAATAGAAATGGAAAGAATATACTAATGACTTTCTTTATGAAATGTTAAAATTAAAACTTCAAAGAATATTTTACCTAATTCCATAGCTCTCAGGTCAAGGAGAATATATTGCAAGAAGATAGAAATTTAAAAAAATCATATATTGTGGAGCCATAGTTAGAATTACACAAGATTTAGTAGCTTCTATATTAAAGTTACTGGAAGATTTGAAATATGATATTCCAGAGGCTGAAGGAGCTACAGTTATAACCAAGAATAATGTACCAAGCAAAACTGAGTAGACTCTTCAGGAGAAAAAAATAGATATTTAATTAAAAAGAGGATTCTCAAGCATTCTTGATGAAAAGATCAGAAGAAAATTTGACTTTCAAATACCAGACTCCAGAGAAGTATAAAAAAAAGTAAAAATGAAAGTGAAAAGGTAATTCAATAATGTTAAACTGTTTACATTCCTAAATTCGAAGATGATACTTGTAGCTACTAAAAGCTTTATATGATAGAGCATTTTAAAGGAGCATGCATAGGCAAAGGGCACAGGTGTGTGTTGACTATTAGGTAAGAAAGAAAGACTGGAGAAAGAAGTTTGCACTTGAAGGCAAAGAAGAGGTAAAATGGGGTAAATTAACTTTATATAGAAGTGGCATGAAAGCATAAGATTTTACATGGAGGGAAATATGGGGATGTGATGGTAAAACCTGAATCTTACTTTTAACACAATTGACTCAGAGAAGGAATAATATGCACACTTGGGTGAGTAAAGAATTTTATATTGCCTGCTAAAGAATTAGGAGGAAAAAGGGATAAAGGAAGGTAAGGAGGTAATAGATGGCAAAACATATGAAGGAAAACACTGTTGAGGAGGGACAGGGTATAGATCTGACAGGTAAATTAATCCTTTTTCTCCTAATTTCCTTATGTTTAAAGCATATACCCATTGTTGATATCATCTTGATATACAAGTGTAGGATGCTGGTCTACATCTAGCTTTCTAATTTTCCCAGCAGTTTTTGTCAAATAATAAGTTGTACCAAAAGTTGGAATATTTGTGTTTATCAAATATTGGATTATGATAGTCATTATTGTATCTTTTGTATCTTATCCATTCCACTGATTACCCCCTCTATTTCTTAACAAATATAGATATTTTATTTTTGTTTGACATGAAAAATATGGAAATATGTTTAGAAGAGTTGCACATGTTAAACCTTCATCAGATTGTTTGTTTTCTTGGTGAGGAGATAGAGGGAAAGAGGGAGAGAAGGATTTGGAACACAAGGTTTTGTGAAGGTAACTATTGAATACTATTTTTGCATAAAGTATTTGGAAAAGTAAAATGCCATTTTAAAAAAATAGTAGATTAATTTAGGAAGAGTTGTGATTTTTATTGTATAAATTTGTACTACTTGTGAGAAATTGATATTTTTTCCAATTATTTAGATCTTTATTTTGTGAAAAGTGTGTTCTTATATTTTCTGGATTTGTCTTGCCACAGAGATACAAAATTTGTTTGCCTTTATATTAACTGAAATTTCTCTTTCTATCTCTTGCTGCTGCACTTTGCTAATAATATATAGAATGCCAATGATTTAAGTGGGGTGATTTTATATCCAGGAACACTTCAAGTAATTTTTAAGTTGATTCTTTTGTTAATTCTCTAAGTATAACATCAAAATATCTAAAAAGAGTGATAGTTTTGTTTCCTCATTGCCTGTTCCAATTGCTTTATATAGCTAAAGGTAACATTTCTAGTACTATATTGAATAGTAGTGATAATAATGGGCATGTCTTATTAACCTCTTGATCTTTTTGTGTAGACTTCCACATTATCCCCATAATATGTGATGCTTCCTGATGATTTTAGATAAACATTAATCATTCTTTTTTTTTTTGAAAATTCAATCTATTCCTATGTGTGCTAGTGGTTTTATTATGATTTAATAGATATGTTATTGATAAAGCCAATTATGCTGATAATTTTCCCAACACTGAACCAGCCCTTCATTTCTGACATAAATTTCAAATGTTCATAGTGTATTATCCTGGTGATGAATTCCTGTAATCTGTTAACAAAAAATTTATTTAATAAATTTTGCATCAATGTTCATTAGATAAATTACTCTGTAAGTTTCTTTCTACATTTTGGATCTTCCTGGTGTAGATATCAGCACCACATTTCTGTCATGAAAAAGAATTGGGTAGAACTTCTTGGTAGCTTTTTTTTTCAAATAATTTATATAATATTGTAATTAATTGTTTTTTTTTTTAAGTTTGGTAGAATTCACTTTTAAATTCATCTGGATCTGGATATATTTTTCTTAGGGAATTAATTGATGATTTATTCAATTTCTTTCTTTCATTTTTTTTCCCTGAGGAAATTTGGGTTAAGTGACTGCCCAGGGTCCCACAGCTAAAAAGTGTTAAGTCTCTGAAACCACATTTGAACTCAGGTCTTCCTGACTGCAGGGCTGGTACTCTATCCCCTGTGGTACCTAGCTGCCCCACCAATTTCTTTTTCTAAGAATGGTCTTGGGTATTTCATTTCATCTTCTGTTAATTAATGCAATTTATATTTTTGTAAATATTCACTCAATTCACTTAAATTATAAATTTATGGGCATACATTTGGGCAAAATATCTTCTAATTATTGTTTACATTTCCTTCCCAATGGTGATGAATTCACTTTTTCTTTTGATACTGATAATTTGATTTTCTTCTTTTTGTTGTTTGAATCAAATTAACCAAAGATTTATCAATTTTTATTATTTTTCCTAAAACTCAATCTTAATTTTATGCATTAAATATGTAATTTACCATAGGAGTAGAACTCAACTATGAAAGTTACAAAAGAGTAAATACCAAAAGAAAAGGAAAGAAGATGAGAAAGAAAGAGAAAAAAAAAAACCTTGACCATAGAAAGTTACTATGGTGATAAGGAAGATCAAAACACCAACTTAGATGAGGACAAAATGTTTACAGAGGAAATTTCAAAGAGTAATATGAATTGGTGTCAAACCCAAAGTAGCTTCTGGGAAGTGCTCATAAAAGACTTTAAAAATCAAATGAGAGGTAAAGGAAAAAATTAAGAATGATAGTATGCAAGACAGCGAACAGCTCAGAAGAGGAAGACAATTCCTTTAAAAACAAAATTGGCCAATTGCAAAAGAAAAAAAATCCACTAAAGAAAACAATATCTTCAAAAGTAGAATTAACTAAATGGAAAAAGAGATACAGAACTTGATTGAAGAAAATCACACATTAAAAACTAGAACCAGGTAAATGGAAGCTAATGATTCTATGAGATATCAAGAATCAGTCACACAAAAAAGAATGAAAAAAATGGAAGAGAAATGTGAAATACTTTATTGGAAAAATAGTCAATCAGTAAAATAGATCCAGAAAAAAAAAATAAAATTATTGTTCTACCTGAAGGCTCTGATCAAAAAAAGAGCCTGGATAGCATTCATCAAGGAAAACTGTCCTGATATTCTAGAAACAGAGGACAAAATACTCATTGAAAGAATCCATGTATTACTTTTGAAAAGAGATTCCATGAAGAAAACCCTAAGGAAGAATGTTGCAAAACTTCAGAACTACAATCTCAAGTAAAAAATACTTCAAGCTGCCATACTAAAAAAATTGAAATATCAAGGAGCAACAGTCAAGATTATCCAGGATCTGGTAGCTTCTACAATAAAAGATGGGAGGACCTTGAACACCATATTCGAGAAGGCAAAGAATCTGGGGTTACATCCAAGAATTAATTGACAAGTTAGACTGAACATCCTCTTACAGGGGGAGGAAATGGAACTTCAATGAAGTAAGAGACTTTTGGTCATTTCTATTGAAAAAAAAACAGCATGAAATATAAAATTCCATCTACAAGCATGGAACTCAAGAGAAGCATAGAAAGTTAAACAGGGGAATAATATATATAATTTAAAGGTTAAACAGTTTATATCTCTAGATGGAAAAATGATATCTAATTCTTGAGAACTGTATCTGTTACTGGGGCAGACAGAGGGAGGCAGCACAGTGATTGAGAGTGTAGTTGTGAATGGACAATATCAGAGAAAAAAATATAGTAAGAGTAGGTAAAAGGATTGTACTGTAAGAAGAGGAAAGGTGAAATATAAGGAAACAAATTAGATGGCATGAAAATGCATAAAAGACCTATAACAATTGAGGAACAGAAAGGAAGGGAATGAACATTGTCTGAAGCTTGATCTCAGCAGTTTTGACTCAAACAGGGAATAACTTAATCATTCAGTTGGACATAGAAATTTATCTAACCCTATAAATAAATAGGAGGACAAAGAGGAAAGAAAAGGGAGGGGCAGGACAGAAGCAAGAGCAAAACCATTAGGACAAAAAGGTAAGAGAGGGAGAGAGGGGTGATAGGAAATAAGGTAATGGGTGGGGTGGGTCAAAATAAAAACACTACTAAGGACAGGGTAAAAAAAAAAGAGGAAAAAAAACATATAAGGGAGAAAATGAAGAAAAGTTAGAACTAGAAATGATAACTGTGAATGTGAATGGGATAAACTCTTATGAGAGTTCTTATGAGAAGCAAATAGCAGAGTGGATTAAAAATCAGAAACCTACAATATATTGTTTGCAAAAAAAAAACACATTTTACACAGAGAGATATTCAGAATACAGGTAAAAGGTTGAAATAAAATTTATTTTGCTTCAGCTAGAGTTAAGAAGAAAAAAAAGTAATTCTGGTCTCAGATGAAACAAAAGTAAAAATAAATTAATTTACAAAGACAAAGAAGGAAAGTACATTTTAATAAAGGGCACCTCAAGCAATGAAACAATAATGGTGTTAAGTATATGTGCACCAAGTGGTAGAGCATACAAATTCCTAGAAAAGATTTTAAGCCAATTACAGAAAGAAATAGACATAAACACTGTACTTGTAGGAAAGTTCATCCTTCCCTTCTCAGAACCAAACAAATCTAACTACAAAAACAAAAACAAACACAAAAAACATAAAAACACACACCCAAAAAACAAAAACAAAAAAACAAGAAAGGAACTAGATGCTTGATAAGATCCTAGAAAATTTAGATATGATAAACTTCTGGAGAAGGGACAGAAAGGAATATACCTTTTTCTCTGCAGTATATAGCACCTACACAAAAATTGACCATGGACTTGGCCATAAAAACCTCACAATCAAATGCAGAAAGGGAAAAATAGTAAATGCTTACTTTTCATACTACAATGCAATAAAAATTACATTAAATAAAGGGGCAGAGAAAGACTAAATATCAATGGGAAATTAAATAATCTAATTCTAAAAAAATGAATGGTTCAAATAGCAAATCACAGAAACAATCCATAATTCTATCCAAGAGAATGACAATAATGAAACAACATACCAAAAATGATGTGATTTAGCCAAAGCAGTTCTTAGTGAAAATTTTATCTCTAAGTGGCTGTATGAATAAAATACAGAAAGAAGAGATCAATGAATTGATCATGCAACTAAAAAAGTTAGAAAAAGAAGAAATTAAAATATATATATACCCAATTAAATAACAAAGTAGAAATTCTGAAACTCAAAGGAGAGATTAATAAAACTGGAACTAAGAACGCTTTTGAAGTAATAAAAGAGTTATTTTTATGAAAAAAAAATCAGCAAAATAGGTATATCTTTGGTTAATTTGATTAGAAAAAGAAAAAAAAAACAAATTACCATCATCAAAAATAAAAAGGGTGAAGTTACCAACAATGAAAAAGAAATTAAAGCAATAATTAGGAGCTATTTTTCCCAAGTGTATGTCAGCAAATACTACAATATAACTCTAAATGGATGAATATTTACATAAATATAAATTGTCCAGAGTAACAAAAGATGAAATATATTATTCAATACTCCCATTTTAGAAAAAGAAATTGAACAAGCCATTAATGAACTTCCTAAGAAAAAATCTGCAGGTCCTAATAAATTCACAAATAAATTGTACCAAACATTTAAGAAGGAATTAATTCCAACAATATTTAAATTATTTGGAAAAAAAATAGGTAAAGAAGTCCTGCCAAATTCCTTGTGTGATATAAATATCGTACTGATACCTAACCAGGAAGAGCCAAAACAGAGAAAGAAAATTACAGACCAATCTTCCTAATAAATAGTGATACAAAAATATAAATAAAATTTTAGCAAAGAAATTACAGCAACTTATCAGCAGGATAATACAGTATGACCAACTGGGATTTATACCAAAAACACAGGGCTGGTTCAATATCAGAAAAACTCTTTAGAATAGTTGACTATATCAAAAAGAAAACTAATAAACATCATGTGATAATCTTAATAGACACACAAAAAAGCATTTAACAACATACAGCACCCAGAAATACACCACCAGAAATCATAGAGATAAAGGGGATTTTCCTTAAAATAATAGACAGTATCCATTTAAAAGCAACAGCAAACAATATCATTTTCTCATTGTGGAGAGAAGCTGGATCCATTCCCAGTAAGATAAGGGGTGAAACAAAGATACCCATTATTGCCACTAACATAAAAATTGAACTATAAATGCTATCTTTAGCAATAAGAAAAGATAAATACATCAAAGGAATTAAAATAGGCAATGAGGAAATAAAACCATCACTCTTTAAATATCATATGGTGATACACTTAAAGAATCCTAGATAATCATCCAAAAACCTACTCAAAACCATTAACAACTTTAGCAAAGTTGCAGGATATATAATAAACCTACCCAAATCATCAGCATTTTGATATATTATTGACAAAGTCTGGCAGCAAGAGGTAGAGAGAAATTCCATTTAAAATAATTGTGGACAAAATAAAATATTTGGGTGTCTACCTGCCAAGACAAAGCCACAAACTATGTGAACATAATTACAAAACACTTCTCACACAAATAAAACTTATTCAGTGCCCTATCAATTAAACTGCCAAAAAATTATAGAACTTGAAAAAATACTGAAACTTATATGGAAGAAAAAAAGGGAAAGAATATCGAGGAAATTAATGAAAAAAAAAACCCACAAAAAGATTGTGGTCAAGCAGTACCAGACCTAAAACATTATAAGCAGAATGACCAAAGCTTTTGGTATTGGTTAAGAAATAGAGTGCATGCATTAGGGAAATTTATTAGATATACACAACTCAATAATCAATGGCTATAGTAATATAATATTTGATAAACCCCCAAACCCCAGCTTCTGAAATAAGAACTGACTGTTTGAGAAAAAAAAAAATTGCTGGGAAAAATAGAAAATAATAGTTAGAAACTTGACATAGACCTATTATTTGACATAGACTCTTATAATTGGGCCGTTCTACCACTTGGTACATAAACATTTAGAATCATTATTAAATCATTGTTTATGGAATTCTTTAACTAGATGCACTTTGCTGCCTTATTTCTTTTATTAGATCTATTTTTACTTTTGATTTATCTGAAATCAGAATTACTAATCCTGCTTTTTTTTTGCTTCAGCTGAAGCATAATAAATTCTTTTCTAGTCTTTTACCTTTAATCAATTTGCCTTTGTGTCAAATGCGTTTCTTTTAAACAACATATTGTACTATTCTGTTTTTCTAATTCATTCTGCTATTCACTTCTTTTTTATTGGGGAGTTCATCTCATCCACATTCATAGTTATGATTATCTGCTGTGTATTTCCCTCCATCATATTTTTCTCTCCTCCATATACTTTTGTTCTCTCCTTCTACCCTGTCTCTCCTTAGTATTGTTTTGTTTTTAACCTACCCTATACACTATCTGTCCTATCTTTTATCATCCTTCTCCTTCTGCCCTTCCTAGTCTATCCTGTCCCTCCCTTTTCCTTTCTCTTTATGCTCCTACTTCTTTAGAGGGCAAGATAAATTTCTAAACCCAATTGAATGATTAAGTTATTCCCTCTTTGAGCCAAAACTGATGAGATTAAATTTCAGACAATGCTCTTCCCATTTCCTTCTTTCTCTCAATTGTAATGGGGCTTTTGAGCCTCTTCATGTAGTCTAAATTGTCCAGTTATACCTCCCCTTTCCTCTTCTCCCTAAATAGTTTTTTTCCACTCCTTAATGTCTGTTTTTATTTTGATATCATAACTTCACAGTCCATTCATAACCATACTCTCCACCCATTCTTGCCCCTCCCCAACTGCCATAATAATAGATACAGTACTAAAGAGTTACAGATGTCATTTTCCTATTTGGGTATGTAAAAAGTTTAACCTTTAAATAGTATATATTTTCCCCTGTTTCTATGCTTCTTTTGGGTTCTGTGTTTGAAGATCAGATTTCTGTTTCTTGAATGATTCTCTTCAGGATTTCTTTCTTCATTCATTCATTTATTTATTTTGATCAGGGTTGTCATGTAGTCCAATAATTCTTAAATTCTCTCCACTGGTTCTATTTTCCAAGGGTTTTCTCTGGAGTATATTACATTTTCTTGTATCTTTTCATTCTTTTGATTTTCTATGAATGATTTTTTATGTGCCACAGAGCCATTAGCTACTGCTAGCATAATTTTAATTGTTAAGAAATTATTTTCCGCATTGAACTCTTTTGCCTCCTTTTCTATTTAGCAAATTCTGTTTTTTCAAGGAGTTGTTTTCTTCAATAGATTTTTTTCCTATTTGGCCAATTGTATTTTCCCCTAGATTTTCAAGTGGTTTTAATATAAATGAATGTAGTTCTTTACCAAAAGTTTTTTTTTTCCCTGCATCTATTGATATCATTATATGATTTTTTTTGCTTTTATTGTTGATATAATCAAATCTGTTACTACTTTTTTCTGTTAAAGGATTTACTTTCAAGATATTTTTTGGTAGGGGGACAGCTAGATGGTGCAATGGTCAGAGCACCAGCCCTGAAGTCAGAAGGACCTGAGTTCAAATATGATTTCAGTCACTTAACACTTCCTAGCTGTGTAACCCTGGGCAAGTCACTTAACCCCAATTGCCTCAGGGGGAAAAAAAAATATATATATATATATATTTATATATATATATATATATACACACACACGTATATATATATATATATATATATATATATATTTAATTTTCCAAATTTATTTTATTTGAAGAAATAGAATAAGCCAAAAGAAAAACAAAAAGCAATACAAAACAAAAGGGAGCATTATCATGTACTCAGCAAAATATCAGGGTGGATTCAAAATGTATACCAACAAATACCAATTAAGAAAGTGCATGTATTTATGTATATACATACATACATACACACACACACACACACGCATTCTTTTTTTCCTCTTTTCAACACACCCCTTAAATCCCCCAAACAGGCTATAATTAAGAAAGAATATGTTTATATATACATAGATAGATATACATACATATAGACACACTCATTTCTCGCTTTCATCCCCTCACCAACTCCAAGCAAGCTACATTTAAGGAAAGATGTATATGTGTGTATGTGTGTGTGTGTGTATTGTTGATAGATCCATATATATATATACACATTCACACACACACACACACACACACACACACACACACACACACACCATATACACACATGTCTTTCCTATACCTGTTTGACTCTTTCATTAAATTCTGCTCCATAACTTAGCTTACTATTATTTAACCTTTCCCCACCCTGAGATCCCCTCCCATGTCTTCTTCTGTCACCCTTTGCTTCCCCAGCCACTTTTTTCTCTGCCCTTATTTCTTTATAGATTTTGGAGGATGCTATACCCTTCATGGTATATATTTAGTGTTTCCCATTGAACCCAATCCTAATGTGATTTTCAGAGCTATGAGCCATCCTCCCCCTCTAATGCCTCCGTATCTATTCTTCCTCTGCACTTCATTTGTCTAACATGATTATTATGTTTACGTTTGCTATACTTTTGCTTTGTCTTTCTTTTGAGCTACTTTGTTGTTTACATAAACTTTAAACATAAAATTTACATTTTCCAAATTAAAAAAAAAACAAAACAGTTTATCCATGTTGTTCCTTAAAATTGTTCTTTGATATCGATTGACTCCTAATATGTTAAATTTTCTGTTAAGTTCATGTTTGATTGATAGAAAGTCCTGAAAATCTGCAAGTTTTTTGAATGTCCATTTTTTTCTCATTGAAAATTATAAATAATTTTGCTGGATATGATATTTTTGGCTGCAGGCCTGGTTCTTTTGCTTGTCTGTAAATATAATCCCAAAATCTGTGGTCTTTTATTGTAACTGCTGACAAGTCTTGTACAATTCTAATAGTAGCTCCAGCATATTTAGAAATGTTTTTTCTTCTTTCTTGCAAAATTTTCTCTATGATTTGGGGATTTCAACATTTGGCAATAGGATTCCTTTGTATTTTCCACAAAAGATCTATTTGAAGTGGTTGGTGATCGGTGGATTTTTTTTTTATTTTTTTTTATTTCTACTTTCCCATCACTCTGCTATTATTCCAGGACACTTTTTAGGATTAGTTCCTGCATTATTGTGTAATGCAGGTCACAACTTTATGGCGTCTAATTATTTTTGTATTTTCTCTTCTTGATTGGTTCTTCAGATCTGTTGTTTTTCTTATGAGATGTTTCATATTCTGTTCTATTTTCTCATTCTTTATAATTTATTTGTCATTTCTTGGTCCCTCATAGCTTCACTGGCTTCCCTTTACCTGATTCTAATTTTCAAAGAATTATTTTCTAATTGCTTAATTTTTTTTCATAATCTTGTTCTTTGCCCTGAATAGTTTTAATTTTTTCTTTAGTTTTTTCCCTCAGTATCTCTTATTTGATTTTTGGATTCTTTTTTGAGTTCTTCTATAAATTCCCTCTGGACAAGGAGCCATTTCACTTTATTTTTTTGGATAGAAGCTTTTTTTCACTCAAGTATCCTCCTTTGAAGATGAATTCTGGTCTTCCCTGTTCTCATAATTTAATTCTCATAATTTCAATGATGGGGTTATTTCTTCTTTGCCAGTTCCTTAAAAAAAATAAGAGGTATTAGTATAAGCATCTCTAATAGTGGGATGGGGGGATGGTGCTTCAAACTTCCCTTCAGCTCTCCACTCTGACCAGGAACCCAAAATCAAGGGCTTCACCCTCCTGCAAGTGCCCATAGTCAACAATGCCCCTTCCCCATTGCTTCTGCACTCGTGAATGTGCTGGTTCCTTCTCAGCAAGGCCTTGTCTTAGCATCATAGCTGGACCTGGTGTTCCCAATGAAGTTAAACCTCATTGAAATTTCCCAATCTATTCTGTCATTTTCCTAAAATCCTCCCTTAGCCAATTGTATTTTTAAAGTAATTTATTTTCTTTAGTATTTAGTATTTTCTTGAGTCAATATTTTCCTTCCTTTTCCAAACTGTTGATTTTCTCCTTCATACCTCTTATTTCTTTGCCCATTTTTTCTTCTCTTCTTTGATTTTAAAATCTGTTTTTAGCCCTTTCAAGGTTTTTTGGCGGTCTTGAGATCAGCTAATTTTCCCCTTTTAGGATTTTCATGTACTCATTTTGATTCATTTCCAGTTTTGTTTTCTTCTGAGTTTATGTTTTGATCCTCTTTATCAACATATTAGAACTCTATGGTGAAGATTCTCTCTCTCTCCCTATTTCATGATTTTTAACATTTAATCTGTGCTCCTGAGGCACAGGAGAAACTTCCCTAAATTTCTTATGCTGGGGGCCATGGGTGGGATCACTGACTTTGAGTGTTTGGGCCTCATGTTCGGGTGGTTTGCTCCATGTGCTGGGGTGACCCCAGTTAGTCATGCCTATTATTGCCTGGTTTTCAGGCCTGGCAATTAGCCTCCTTTTCTGAGCCTGGGGACCTCACAACATCTCTGCTGTGTCACTGTCCTGCTGAGCTAGGACCAAGGGGCATCAGTTGCAAAAACTAAGATCTTGCTTGCTTGCCTGGACACTTTGTGCTGGGCAATGCTCTCCTTTTACCCAAGTAGGACAGACCTTTCCTAAAGTCCTTGTAAGTTATCTTGAGCTGGAAAATTGTTTCACTCCACTGTTCTGTAAAATGTTGTCAACTCCAGAATCCACTTACATAATTGATTTAATATTGTTTTGAAGCAGAGCTTAGGCATCTTCTTGGCTTCTTTTTGCCATCTATGATTTTCTTTCTTTCTTTTAATTATAAGGAAGATAGGATTTTATTTCATTAAATTGTTTTTTGGGGGGTTATACATGTATATTAACTTTTAAATATGCATTTCTTTATGCAGAGAAAAATCAGAACAAAAGGGAAAAATCACAAAACAGAAAAACAAAACAAAACAAAACAAAACAAAAACCATTGGTTGTGTTGATTTATATTCAGTCTCCATAATTATTTTTCTGGATGCAGAAGGCATTTTCTGTCCAAAGTCTATTGAGATTGTTTTCAATCACTGTACCACCACAAAGAGCCAAGTCATTCATAGTTGATCATCACACCATCTTGCTGTTACAGTGTATAATGTATTCCTGTTTCTGCTTGTTTTGCTCTGCATCATTTCATGTAAATCTTTCCAGGCCTTTCTAAAGTCAGCTTGTTCATTTTTTATAGAAGAATAATATTCTTTTACTTTTATATATAACAAGTTATGTAGCTAATCCCCAATTGATGGATATGTAGTCATTTTCCAATTCTTTGCTACCACAAAAAAAGGTTTTACAAACATTTTTGCAAATAGGGGTCCTTTCCCTCCTTTATGAGTTTCTTAGGATAGAGAGCCTGTAGTGGTACTGCTGGGTTAAAGGGCATACACAGTTTTATAGCCCTTTGGGCATGGTTCCAAATTGCTCTCCAGAAAGATTGGATCTTTTCACAACTCCTCCAACAAAGCATTCAAGTCCCAGTTTTCCCACATTTCCTCCAACACTTTTTTGTTTTGTATTCGTGTTCAAATAGTTCCTAGATTTGCCTTGGCTGGTAGAAACCTAAATATTTTATTTTGTCTTCAGTTA
>JAJPUD010019162.1:0-14489 GCA_023553655.1 Myrmecobius fasciatus
TATATATATGTATATATACATATATATACATATATATATATATATCTTGGTTACCTGAGTATTTCTAAGAAATCTTCATTATTTCCCTCACATTCTCTTTGGTTCCACAAACATATTTACACATATTACATATTATCCCCATGCATCCACTTTTGAGTACAGAATTATTAGAATCAGTATCCATTCCAACTTTTCATGTACTCAGTATTTTCCTAGTTG
This sequence comes from Myrmecobius fasciatus, assembly GCA_023553655.1. Taxonomy (NCBI): domain Eukaryota; kingdom Metazoa; phylum Chordata; class Mammalia; order Dasyuromorphia; family Myrmecobiidae; genus Myrmecobius; species Myrmecobius fasciatus. The sequence goes on from JAJPUD010019162.1 coordinate 220, forward strand.
CAGGATATAGGAACACAGTTTTACAGCTGAAGGGGCCTTAAAGATCATCTTTTCCAATTCATTCATTTTATATGAAACTGAAGCCTTTTGGCAATGTTGGCAACTTACCTAGCTTTAAACCATTGAATGGGTATTGCCTCAGACAAAGTGAGACCTGGGAAAGACCTTGGCTTAAAAAATCAAGATTTTCCATTGCATCCAGGGCCATCACCAGTTGTTTTGACGTGTGTCTTACCACTGGACTTGATGATTCTGGAGGAGAGAGTGAGACTAGTGACTTTGCACAGCCCTGTCTCATATATCTAATTAACTTGCAAGTCAAGACATCACTTTGCTGAGAATGAAGGATAAACAACAACAATGACGACATCAAGAATAGAAAACAAATGATGTTGATTTTATGAGATACTAGTCTAATCCAAGCTGCTACTTGATAGTGAAACTTCCCCCTGGTGGGAAAAGGAGTTTTCTGTAGTCCTTACTTGGACAGAGTGACTACTGAGGTTCTTACAACTTCATTTTAAAAATTATATTTATTGTTTTCTATTTTAAACCAAAACATTTGGAAATTGAAATTGTATTAAGGGAAGATACTTAAATAAGTGTCTTTTATGCTCAAGGGAGATGAAATACTCTATGACTAAGTCATTTTAGTTTCCAAGCTATGTGTTTAACATTTTAATTTGAATATAGCTACTGGAGAAGTACAAAATAGAAATGAGGCATTTTTGAAACTGCAAAATGCAATAATTCCTCAAGTCCAGGAAAATCTTCATTATTTGCTGACTAGTCTTCTTACAATCTTAAGAATGGTGTCAGGCACAGAAGTAAAAAGAAAGGGGAAGAAGGGAGGGAGGGAGAAAGAAAGAAGGAGAGAGAGAGGTAGGAGGAGGAGGGGGAGGGAGAGATAGAGAAACACAGAGAGAGACAGAGAAGAAAAAGAAGAGTAGAGAGAAAGGGATTACTTCATTTATTCTATATAATTATATCCTCAGGGACCTAGCAGGTTGCCTGGCATATAGTAACTGCTTAATAAATGCTTATTGTTTATTAATTGATAGCTGAGAAAAATTGAAGATCTGATGCTCTGCAATTGATTGTTCTCTAGAATAAGAGAAAACTGAAATAGAAAATAGATGCTATAATGGCTGGTGATGGTTACACAGTCCACTGAGACAGTACTTAAACTCTGATTTTGGAACCCCTTGTTATCATTATTATTTTAAAATTCCTTAAAATGTTTTTGTGCCCCAACAAACTTTTATTTATGTGGGTTAGGAGCAACTAAATAGTCCCATGGCTAAAGGAGTCAGGAAGACCTGAGTTCAAGTCCAGTCCTATACACTTACTAGCTATGTGATCTTGGGCAAGTCATGTTTTCTCTGTTTGGCTCAATTTCCTCAACTGTAAAATGAGAATTGTAGTTACATCTCTCTTATGACTATTGGATCATCTGTAATCCCGGGGCTTTTTTCTAAGTTTTTTCTATGCTCTTTCATGATTCCCAGCCATATGGTATTTCTAGAATATTTTAATTTTTGATAGACTTAATGAAAAATATGGATTTTGATGATTTTAGGCACTGTTTAGTTTTCTGCATGAAACACAGTCTTGGTTCTTCTCTTTTTTCATTTCTGGGTCCTGATTCTAGTTCATATGCTGTGTATATCTAGATTCATTATTTGTATGCTGTGAATATGTATTGATGGAGTCACTCAATGGATTTTCCATTCAATAGCATGTCATACTCAGCATATGGGGATTTTTTCCTCCATTTTGTTTTTCCTGTGTGAATTGTCAGACCTCTCTTTTGATTGAATGGTGGTGGATTTTGTTAAGGAGGCTCTATTTCATGTTAAGGGTTGATGCTATTAAAATGTTTTATATGAAAATAGGAAACATCTGGAGGCACTCATGTGAATGGCTATGGTTAAGAACCATGCAATATTTGGCATTAATCTATTTATCTCTGTGTAACTGGAGCCCTCTAGTGATTAGCTGCTCTTACTATGACACAAACAAGGAATGAGGGAGCTGTGAGTTATAAAGAAATTGCATTTAGGGTTAGAGCTGAAAGGAATCTTAAAGGTCACTTAGTCCAATATCCTCATTTTATAGAGGAGGAAATTGAGTCTGGAATAGTTAAAGGGACTGCTCTAAAGTCTCACAGAAATTAAGCAGTAGAACAGAGAGTCAAACCCATGGCTTCTGCTCCTGACTTCAAGTTTTTTCCATTTTACAATAACTCCAGGGACATTTTACAATAACTTCCCAAGATAGTTTATTCTATTTTCTGATAGTTCTGACTACTGAGAAATTCCTTGACTGAGCCAAAATCTGCCTCCTTTTTTTTTGTAAATTCCTTCTTTGGCCCTAGTTTTACTAGATGAATACACGTGGATAAAATCTGATGCCTCTCCCACATGGCAATCCTTTAAATATTTGAATATTCTCTCTACCCCTTCTTCCTCAAGTCTTATCTTCTGCAGGATAAAAATCCCTAGAGTCCTAGCTTCCACAGTCATTTCTTTCTTTGTCCATCAAATCTGGTTACTTTACCTTTGCCCCTCAGAATCCTATTAGATGGAAAACATTGCCTTTTACTCAGTGTAAGAATTGAGCTCAATATCAAATTGTAACAATTAAAAATAATTAATATTTATATAGTAAAGTTTGCAAAGTGTTTTTAAAATATTATTTCATTTGATCCTCACAATAACACTTGGAGGTAGGGGCTATTTTTAGCTCCATTTTATAGGTGAGGAAACTGAAGCAAGCAGAGGTTAAGTGGTATTCCCAGGATCACATAGATAAGTGTCTGAGGCAAGATTTTACTCTGGACTTCCTGAGTTTAGATCCAGTTCTCTATTCATTGCACCACTTTATAGTCCATCAGTAGCAAAAATTGGAACAGAGCATGATTTCTCTCTTGATTTTGTGCAGTGATTTGAATTCAGATTTCCTTGAATATATAACAGAAATAGAATACAACAGCAGGGATAAAGGTGTCAGAATAGCTAGAAGAGTCTCTAAGAAAAAGCTGAAACCAATGATGCAGCCTCTAAAAGATAAAGCTCCAACTATTTGTTTAGTATTGAAAAGGACTGCTAGTTTCTGGGCCCCAGGAAGAATCTTTGGCAAATAGAATTTCCCATTTACATGGGATCAGGTGGAATTCTGTATTGTTTCTGTATGAGAAAAGTAATAGGTGGATATTTAGCTAGTTTGTGTTTGTGTGGGAACATTCCAACAATCAAACATTTAGTAAGGGCCTACTATGTGCCAGGCACTATGCTAAGCCCTGAGGATACAAAAAAAAAAAAAGCAAGACATGTTCTGCCTTCAAGAAACTTATACTTTCGCCATGTTTTTAGCCACATTCAGATAGCTCCCAATGACAGTCACCATTGCTCTACTTCAAAGAACAGCTGTTAGTCAAAAGAGAGCCTATTGGCAGCCACCTTTACTCATACTATTTTTGTGTGTAGAAGATACTGTTCAAAATTAAAGTCGGTTCTATCACTTGCTATTTTAACATTTTTTATTCATCCACATCTTTTCAGCATGGCAGGTTTAGTGCTATGTAAAGACTTTTAAAAAAGAGAGCTTTGTTGTCATGTTTTATGCTCTCCCCCCCCCCACTTGCCTCCAGAACCTGTTAATTCTCTAATAAACTCAAATGCTAAGCATGGTGATTTGAATGTGTGGGAAACTGACTGAGATGAATAGATTACAGAGTAAATCTATAAAAGCTAGTAAATCCATTGTTCATTCTTTTGGTCTCTGGATTTAGCTATTGTCAAATGCAGATGTCACTTGAACATCCTTGATATATACATTTTTAAAGAAAACATTGATGGGAATTGAAATTTAAAAATCTATTTTTAGGACTGTTTTTCCTTTTTTCCTAAGTAAAACTAATTATCTGGTATTTTTCTGGGAGGTGAGTAAACTACAGCCCAATTTAAGCTTTCAACGTGAGATTTTTGGAGAAAACTAGAGCTTTACACAGACAAGGATCTTGGTTTCTCATGAGCTCACCACCCTTTGAGCAGTGTTAGAAGCTTATTGTATTAAGCTTGGGCTGGAAGTAAAATCTTTCAAGCCTGTGAATCAGTAGTATCACACAGAAAAATGGTAACCATTCCAGTGTATTTACTACTCCCTAATAGTCACATACTATTTTAGGATTTGACCTGAGATGAAGGTCATTTGGAGACTGAAAAATAAGGTAGAAAATGAGGTGAGTGAAAGCTAAAAATGCTGAAGTTTTGTTCTGTTCTCAGGAAAGAAGGAACAAATTCATTTCTTGTTCCTCTTCCTATGTTGTATGTCCCATTGTTCCCAGCACAAAGAACTCAGTTTAGTATTATCTGGTTTATAAATTTAGATAATCTAGGTTAAATAAACTCTTGTTCAGTCATTTTGGTTATATCCAATTCCACTTGGAGTTTTCTTGGCAAAGATACTAGAGTGGTTTGCCATTTCCTTATCTAGATCATTTTAAAGATGAGGAACTGAAGCAAATAGGGTTAAGTGACTTGTCCAAGGACACTCACCTATTAAATATCTAAGGCCATATTTGAACTCACAAAGATGAGTCTTCCTGTCTCCAGGCTTAGAACTCTATATACTGAGTAACCTAGCTACCCCTAAAATGTATTTGTTGTTGAGTTATGTCCAATTTTTCATGAACTGATTTGAAGATTTCTTGGTAAAGATATTAGAGTGGTTTACCATTTCCTTCTCCAACTCATTTTACAGATGAGGAAACAGCATTAAGTGATTTGCTCAGAGCCACATACCCAGTAAATATCTTAAGTAAAATTTGAACTCAGGAAAGCAATTCTTTTCTGACTTCAGGTCTCTATACATTGTACCACCTAGATACCCCCTGAATGAACTAGGAGTCACTGACTATAATCCTTCCATGGAGTCATGGAGGATACCAGGCTTTAACATATTACTTTGCTGCTGATGTATAGTCAGACCCCCAGGCATGGTCATCAGACTTGATGATACACTTTTAAGGACCCATGGGTCTTGTGTAAGTTCTTCACCATTCATAGAATCCTTTTAGAAGTACCAATCTCTGTAATGTGTTCCCACCTCATCTTCCCTTTTTTCACTCACCTATTTGCCTGTTGTATTTCTCCCCTTCCCTGACGTTTTATATATATATATTTATATATATAAAACGTTCTTGAAGGCAAGTCCTGATTTCCATTTTATTTGTGTGCCCTTGTGCCCAGCATTAAATGCAAAGACTTATTAAAAGTCTTGCTGATTGAACTGCATTGACACTTCACAGACTACAAAATACTCCTTATACAAACTCCTAGAAGTAGGATATGCAAGTAATTTTATTAGATTAAAAAAACAAACAAACCTTGCATCTCAGAGAAGACTTGCCCAGAGACACATAGCTATTAAGTATCGGGACCAGAATTTGAAATTAGGTATTTTGGTTTCTTATCTAGTAACATTCTGTCCCTCACACCACAAGGAATCCCCATTTACAATGTAGCTCTTTGTAGCACAGAACATATTTTCCCAAAAGAAACAGACTTACAAATGAACTTTGGGAACACATGTAGACCCTAGTGGATTGAAGACAGGATTGTATCAGGGAGCACAGAACTTGGGTGATCTCCAAGGGGTTGTTGTCAGTCTGTTAACTTAAATGTATTTCCTTTGCAGAGGGAGACCAAAGGCCAGTTTCTCATAGACCACATCTGCAACTATTACAGTTTGCTGGAGAAGGATTATTTTGGCATTCGCTATGTGGACCCTGAGAAGCAACGGGTAGGTAAATACCTTATCTGGATAGGTCTTCTCATAAGGTAGCCCCCAAACCAATAATAATCTTTATTTTTCTCAAAACTTCCAAGGAAATGGTTAATTTCTTTCAAAACTTTTTGGAAAATGCCTCATTTCCTGCAGATGACAGCAGGCAGCCTGATTATCTCTCCCTGGGTTTGGGAGGGTGACATGAGCCCTGTTAGCCATGGACAAAAGCCAATTTTTTTTTTTTTTGGGAGGGGGAAGCTTTCCTCTGTTCTTCCTTCTGGTAATAGCGGAAATCTAGGACCTCAGCAAACATTTATTAAACATTAAATTCAAATTGAGGAGAGAATGTTCTGAGAAAGCAGCTCTTTTATGTGCTGATACTGGTTTTGACATATTTTTGTTATATGTTCCTTAGCATTTATCCATACCAAAATGTTAAACAGAAACGCATACCTGTGCTCCCTATTCCATCTTAAAGAAGGAGGGGTTAGATACGATTAAAAATGAAGCCATAGAAATCCAACCTCAAAGCCAGGAATACCTGATTTCTAGTTTTTCCTCTGACACATACGTGGTAGTGTGATCCTGGGCAGACTTCTTAATAATTTTTTATTGCTCCAGTAAAGAGGTGTCTGACATGCTGCCCATATAGGCCTGCAATACTCCTAAGAACTACCTGAACCAGATTAAAATGTAATTGGGAAATATTTAACAAAATAAGTGAAAATACAATCAAACATAGAAAATATGAATATATGGTTTTCTAAGCCAAGATACAGGATCAAACTAGGGGCTCACATAGTGAATCAAGGAGCATTTATCAACTGCGTACTATGTGCCAGGTGCTGTGCTAGTTTCTAGGGGGATATCAAAGCAGAAAGGATAGACATGGTGGGTGCTGTGTAGAGAATAGAATTGATGAAGCTGATAAACCCCTAGACCCATTCTTGTTTCCCACTCCATGTGTGGTGAGTCAGCTAAGTTCTTAAGAATGATTTTCCATGTTTAAAAAAATATATTAACCAATTTGAATGTAGACAAATATCTTTGATATTTCCCTTATCCCCGACAATGGGAAGACTTTGGCTAGACAGGCAATAGGTCTTTACACTGCTTTTCCTTTGCTGTCTATTGGGAGTGGGTTCCTATATCTTTTTACACTAGAGTTCTTTTCCTAGGATCTGTGAATTTAAAAATAATTTGTAATTGTATTTCGACATAATTGGTTTTTGTTGTTGTTGTTTAGTTGTTTTCAGTCATGTCTGACTCATGAGCCCACTTGGGATTTTCTTGGCAAAGATACTGGATTTGCCGTTTCCTTCTCCAGCTCATTTTACAGATGAGGAAATTGAGGCAAATAGAGTGAAGTGTGACTTGTGCAGGGTCACACAGGTTGTAAGTGTCTAAGGCCAGATTTGAACTTAGGAAGAGCAATTTTTTTTTATTTCAGGCTTGGAACTCTATCCACCTACCTAGCTACATAGCTGTCCTAAGTCCAGAAATTTAAAAAAGTAATGTTAAGTCCCTCTTTGTAGCATTTGCCAATATCTGGGGTAAATAGTCACCCAGAAAAATTTAACAAGTAGTTCTTTTGAGTTGATTCCAGTAATACTCCTGCCTCAGGTTCAATAGGATTATTGTTCAGGTAAGGAGCTGGGATGAAATTTCACTGGAAGGAAGGGACCCCTGTATGATGGATGAAATTCTGTGTTAATGGAAGCTCAGATATCAATTATAGATAGTCAACCAATGAGCTAAAGATTAGCATTACCTAGAGGGCTAAGTAAAAATTCATTGTTGTGGATAGGTAGCAACATAATACCTACAAAGAAGTCTGAAAGCAGGACAATAAGAATTAAGTATGTGTCTGAGGAATTGTATGACAGAAAGAAAAGATGGGAGAGAGAAACAGCCATCCTCAAGAACACAGAGGAAGAATAAGAAGTTTATTTTTAGCAATGGTTCCCATCAAGTTCCTGTTTTCTTGATGTTTCCCCCCAGCTTCTCAGATTTACTTTATTGTAACTGAAGTGATACATCATTTGAACAGAAGGCTAATCAATAGTGAAAAATGAAAAGTCAAATGAGTTATAGAGACCAAAAATGTGACTTACCTCTCCTTTAAAGCAGTGCAGGCGGTTGGCTTGACTCCTATCTCTTTGAAACTGTGATTTACGGTAAAACCTTGCCGTGTATTAAATATTTAGCACTATTACATTTGGAACACCATATGTTTAACAAGATGCTTCATGCCCCATATGCTCCCAAAGTGAGTAGGTTTGTCAGTAAAAGGACTCAATATTTCCATCTTTTCTTTTTTTTCATTTTCTTTTTTTTACTCTTTTTTAATATAGAAAGGGCCAGATTAAATGCCAATTGATAAATATAGTCTTTTATTTATAGAAATTAAGAAATATAGTTTATTATGAAGTACTAAGTGGATTTTATCTATGTGATTTGATTGGTCTTATGAACATCTTCATGAATTAGGTATCTTCTACTTCCCCCTCCATCCCCACTGATATAGAATGTCAGGAATAGAGGAGTATGGTCATGGACCCAGTATCATCTCATATTTCCTTGGCCCATCTAAGATCAAAACTTGACTTCTGACTCTGAAGTCTAGTATTTTTTCTATTATTGTATTTTCATTTGGAAGGAACAATTTTGAAAAATCCTTGGTTGGTTGTTATAATTTTGATTTCTCTCAGAGTTGTTTAAGTCTTAAATTATCTTAGGACCAGAAATGATGAATTTTTGGTTCCTCATCCAGTAAAATATTTGGATTGAGTATTTTCCTTTGATTCCATTATTCTGTGTCAGGTTTTCCTATTTATATGATTTGGGAAGGAACCAGTAGTAACATTCTACCTTGTGAAATAAGCTTAATTAGAAATAGGCTTAGAGGAATTATGTCTGAAGAAAATTATGCCTTAAGAAAATCCTTAAAGAGTCATTTTGTGTAACCCTCTAGTTTTACAGATGGAGAAACTGAGACCCAGAGAGGGCAATTGACTAAGCTCATATAATCTTGAGAATTCATAGCTCCAATGAAATTTTTTTATTACTCTTGTGATAATATTATATGTAGAATAGTCAGAGAGTATTAGCGGAGATCATGTTTAATTAACTATTCAAATATTTTAAATATTATTGGTAGACATTATTAACAGGAGGTCTGGGTTCAAGTCCCATTTCTGACCCATGTGACTATGGGCAAATTACTTATCCTTTCCATTCTTCAAGTGATTCATTAATCCTATAAGTTGCAGAGAAGGTGCTGACTCTTGCTTTAGTAGAAGGCCTTTCCTCACCTGGAAGTTCCCTATACTGCTGAAATTATAAGCCTAGTCCTTAGTCTAATAACAGATATTATATATTATGAGTTTGAATCCTGCTTCAGATACTTACTAGCTATTTGACCTGGGGCAAATGATTTGATTTAATTGAAATTTAATTTAAATCACTCACCTTCAGTTTCTTCATCTCTAAAATGGGAATAACTTACAGGGCTGTTGTAATGATTAAGTGAGATAAGCACTTTGCAAACCTTAAAGGGTTATATAAATGATAGCTATAATAATGATTAAAATAATATATTCGTGTATGTAAATATATGTTATAATAATTAATTACAGATGATATATAAACATATAATAATGTAATAGTATAATACATAATTTATAGCAATAATATAGGTGATATATATAAAATTTATAATATAGGTAACATATACATGCATAAACACCCACATATACATATATAAACACATACACAAACACATACACACATATACAAAATCCCTTGAGTTTCTCAGATGCAGTAGGGATAAAGCTGATCTGGTGTCTCTATTAAGTCCAGCAGACTGAATCTGAATGGGCATTATAAGTGACGTTGAAGTTTTTAATACCAATATCTTAAAGCAGTAGAGATCAGACCCTAATTTAAAAAAATATCATTATGAATATAGATATATAATAGGAAAAGACCATCTTTGTTCACTGCTTGCCAATTTCCTTTATTTGGAGGAGACTTGGGAATCAATGTGGAATGGAAATAAAAATGGTCTTGTTGGTTTTGGGTTACTGTATAATGAAGGTGCCAGGGTGCCAGACGACATTATGTCTGACCAGCTGCTCCTGCAGCCAGAAGGTGTTTGTGCTCTTAGGGAAAAATGGTGCACAGATGCTGTTAACCATGAGCAAAAGTGGCGCCTGAGATTCCAGGGCTGTCCTCCATGGAAAAGAAGAGCTATATCCTTGTCTCCTGTCACTGGGTTATGAATCTGACTGTTAATGATCTCTGTAGACTGAGTTCCCCTGAAACTTTAAAATCAAGAGTTCTTTGGAAATAATCTAATTAGTGTGTTTACAAAGAGACAGGAAAAACTTTAACTGTATGGATTCTGTAGTTATTTAGAGAGGATTAGTATCACATATTTAGATCTGGAAGTTATCTCTGCAACCACTTATTATACAGAAGAAGAAATCTCTGGAGAGGTTGTTACTTGCCCAAAATCATGTGTTCATAGTAAGAACTATGTCCTTAGGCCTTGACTCTAAAGTCAATGCTCTTTGTACTATGTTAGGCTGCTATTTATAAGAGGTTTTAAAAGGAACAGATAAGAAAAAAAAAAACAAAAAAGAAATAAATATTAATTGAAATTGAAGGGTATTTATTGGCTAACTCCCTTACGGGGAAAGGGAAGGGGAAAGTCAGAAACCAGATGTTTGAAGCAAATTAAAACACTTCTATTAGAGCAAAATTTTGCTTTTATTACAGACCAATCAATAAGTATTTATTAAGCATCTACTATGTGTCAGGTACTATGCTAAGTACTAGGGATACATGAACAAAAAATGAATTAATTCTTACTCTGTGTATGTATATGTAGATATATATTTATGTGTGTATGTATATATATATGTGTGTGTGTGTACATATACATAATGTATATATGTATATATATATAATCAAATGTTTGTATACATATATTTAAATATAATGAAATATAAAGTGAATAAATATACAATAGTTTGGAAAGGAGAGCAGTAGAAGTTGAGAACATCAGGAAAGATTTCTTTTAAAAATGATATTTAAGATGTGTTTTTAAGGAAGAGAGGGATTCTTTGAGGCAGAGGTGAAAAAGGCATGCATCCTAGGTACAGGAACAACCAATGCAGAGTACCAGAGAAGGGAGATGGAGATGGGGTATCCTATGTGAGGAACAGAAAGAAGGATAATCTGACTGGCTCCATGAATGCACAAGGAGAAGTAATGATCAATAAGGTTGGGAAGATAGTTAGGGTTTTCAAATCTAAATAGTTTTCAAAGCTAAATAAAGACATTTATATTTTATTGTAGAAGCAATAGGAGGCTAATCAAGGTGATTGATTAGGAGAGTGACATGATTAATGCTTTAGGCAGATCATTTTTGCAGCTACAGGGCAGATGAACTGAAGTGGGGAGAAATGGAGGAAGAGAGACTAATGAGAGGCTACTGCAGTGATCTTGGGGGGGAAGTGATGAGACCCTGAACTAAGGGAGTAGCTATGTTAATGGAAAGAAGGCACATGAAAAATATTGGAGAGCCAAATTTTGCTTCTATTCATGACCTGTTCATTTTGAGTTGAAGCAAATAATAACAAAAAAGTACCAGATCAAGAAAGACTGGACAGATGTCATCTTCTCTAAGCAACACTTTTGCTCTTTTAGCAGCATAATCAAATTCAGTTTAATTGGAGATGAGTTACTATTTAGAGGTCAAAATACCATTATTAGAGGTAGAGGCTCCCTCACTGGCAGGAATATTAGATTTTGCTTCAAAAACTATCCAGATAAGTTGTAAGCTTTGAAGCACCTTCGAAGAAGATTATGAATACAGTTGAGAGCATACTAAATTGAGATTATAAATTAGGGAAGTAGAAATGAAACATACAGATTAATTTCACAGACTTTTAGGAGGATTTATTTCTTGTATATTCTATTCTTCATAGGGAATTTATTCTAATATTTATTTATGTGGGTGAATTTTTAAAGTTTTATATTTTAATAATATCACAGAGCAAGATTGCACAATCTCATTAAATATTTAGCTGCCTACAGTGTAGTTGTCAATAGATTTTTAAATCTTGCTAGTGAAGAGATGGTCCTGGCTGTAGGGTCACAGCCTCAAATGGTATGACTGCCATCTTGTGGTGATATATCTAGTATATAGACACATGGTCCCTAGAACCTAGAAACGTGTCCTTGTGGCTGTGTATAAAAACAGCAATAACATCACTCAAGTAAAATATCGTTGTAACAAACTTGATGGAATATTAAAACAATTTAGAATCATAACTTTTGGGCCAGAAGGAATCTTTAGAGATCATCTAGTACGAATCTCTTGTTTTTCTCACTCCAACCTTACTTAGGATGGCAAAGTCAGGATCTGACTCCTAAGCCTTATGATTCCAATGCCAATGCCATTTCCACAACTTTTTTCCTTAGATTTAAACTTCTTTGTCTACATTAGCATACATGTGTAGTTTATGAGGGCTTTGATTTTACAGATTAGTCTATATGTAGGTATTGAGTTCCAGAATATCATATATAATATTTTCTTAATACTAACATCTCAGAAACTACAAGTAGAAGCATGTTAAAAAATTATAAATCAATATATAAAGTATTATCATTATAGCTAACCTCAGTGAACCTACATTTGGACTAGCACATTGGGTGCTGCTTAGCATGCAGCTACTACTCTGGGTTCTGAATTAGAAGGGATAGCTCTTGGAATATTTGTATGATAATATGATTCATGAGTTTAACATCAGTCAAAAAATTAACATTATTCTAATGTCATTTAGCCAGTAATTGGCACTCCAATATAATTTAACCAGTAGATATAGCCTCGATACCATCAATAACCAGTTAAAAATCAATTAGCTTCCATTTGTTATTCTGTTTCCCTCAGGAATCCAGGGGCCTCTAGATCTCTTTTCAAAATAACCCATTTTCAAGAAAAAAAAAATGAAACTCATTTACCCTAAAGCCCAAATTTCTTGCTAACAGCTGAAAACAAGGCATCAGAACTATTAGTCCTTTAGGCATCCATAATTCAGCAGACAGGAAATCAAGAAATCTGAGGTCTCCTCCTGGCTCTGTCACTAACTAGGGCTTTGATCTTCTGTTCCCTTCTCCAAAAGGAGCCCCTAGTAGGAATGAGGAAAAAAACATCAATAAGTTTCTCTGTAAATGAAAGGGAACAAGGAACAAGGTCCCATCGAACTCTAAAATTCCAAGAAGATCCTTCAAGCTTTAACTACCATAGGAAGCTGACATATCTTATGTTAATTTAAAAGGGATCAAAGCTAAAGAAAATTCAACATCATTGACTAAGTGATGGAGCTTTAGGGGCCAAAGACAGGGAAGCCATCCCCAAGCCCCCAAATTCCATTGAAATACATTAATTCAGGGGACACGTTAACATGAGTCCATTTTGTAAGGCGAATAAAACACAAACTGAAATGTGTTAGTTTTTCTAGATGCTAAGATATTTGCTTCTGAGTAGGTGAAGATACATATATTAGCTATAAAAACAATACCTTAAATTGTGTTACTTGATTGTTTTCAGCTATGTTCAACTCTTAGTGATTACTGGAGTAGTTTAACCATTTCCTTCATCTCATTTTACAGATTAGGAAACTAAGGCAAAAGGGTTTGTTAACTAAGGGTTAAGTGACTTGTTCAGGGTCACACAATAGTAAGTGTCAAAGACCAGATTTGAATTCAGGAAGAGAGTTTTCTTGTTTCCAAGCTTATGCTTTACCCATTGTACCACCTAGTTATCCTGTGCCTTATATAGTAATTTATAATTTTTCCACTTCTACTTTCTTATTTGATTAATTTGTTAATGTAAGCACTAGTATTAAGTATTAGCCAAACATGATATTGATATTGTAATAAAACTGGAGCTCAGAGGGGTCAAATGTCTTTCCTAAGAATGAACAGCTTATAGTTTGAATACAAATTGAGATGTTTTGATTAGGTTTAGTATTTCTTTGCTTTGTTTTTATTGTTATTTATCCAAGAAATATTTATTAACAATCTACTATATGCAAGACATTGAATTAGATTTCTGAGATACAGAGATAAGAACCAAACAGCTCCTGACCTTAAGGGAGCTTCACTTTTGCTGAACAGTACAATGTCAGCATACATTAAGGCCCTACAAATTGATTTGAGGAGGGAGAGAGTACTAAGGACATGGGACTGGGGAAAAGTTTCTTGAGAGAGATGGCCCCTGAGCTGAATCTTGGGAAAGATAATGGAAGACAGAGATGAATAAATAAATGAAAAAAAAGTGTTTATTCAATGCCTACTATGCTTCAGAAACTGTGTGAGACACTGAGGGTATAAATATAGAATCAATATAATCTCTGTCCTCAAAACATTTTTATTCTTTTAAAGGGGAGACAGTATTCATGGGGTTG
>JAJPUD010019163.1:0-27081 GCA_023553655.1 Myrmecobius fasciatus
AAGAAAAGAAAAGAAAAGAAAAGAAAAGAAAAGAAAAGAAAAGAAAAAAGAAAGGAAAGGAAAGGGAGATGTGTGTAATGCACTTTGCAATCCTTAGGTACACACAATGCTAGTTATTATTATTACAAATTACTAGTCATTAAAGCTTCAGGAAATGTTAGTAAATGCTTGGGGCTGTCATGAAAGAAGGGAGCCTTGAGCTGGGCTTTGGAAACTCATCAATATTTGCCTGGATTTTCAGAAACAAGGAACAGCCACAGGGTTGAGACTCCTCTGATTGGAGCAGAGATATACGTTGGGCAGTGATGGGAGACAGGACTGGAAAGGAAGGCTTTGGGGTTGAATCAGGAAGGGCTTTGAACGTCCAGTAGAGGTATCCTCGGTCCTGCTTGCAGTGGGAGTCATTGCCGATTTCTGATCGGGGATAATAGGATTATCATAGATTTATTTTTTTTCCTTCATTTATTTTTTTATTGTTGTTGATTGTCTAAATTTAGGAAAATGCTAGAGAGAATTGATAATGAAGATTTAAAAGTTGTCATATGTACTTTTTCCCCCAGAGTTGGTTGTTAAATATTTTTTTGTTTGTCCTTCATTCTTTTTTTCTTTCTTATTATTTATTTTTATTATATTTAATACATTTTATTTATAAAATGTTTGCATGGGTAATTTTTCAACACTGATCTTACAAAACCTTTTGTTCCAAATTTTCCCTCCTTCCCCTAGATGGCAGGTAATCCAATACATGTTAAAATACAGATTATTATAGATTTAGACCTGGACAGGATTTTATAGTTCATCCAGCCTAATTCTTTCATTTTACAGATTAGGGAACTGAGGCTCCCGAGGCTAAATAATTTGCTC
The DNA here is from genome assembly GCA_023553655.1 of Myrmecobius fasciatus. Taxonomy (NCBI): domain Eukaryota; kingdom Metazoa; phylum Chordata; class Mammalia; order Dasyuromorphia; family Myrmecobiidae; genus Myrmecobius; species Myrmecobius fasciatus. The sequence continues at coordinate 865 of JAJPUD010019163.1, forward strand.
AGGTCACGCAGATGGCATGGCTGGAATCTGAACTCGGTTATCTGACGCCAGAGCCAGCCCTCTTGGCAGGAATGCCCATGCAGATAAATATTCTGGCCTCCTCACTGCTCCTTGAACAAACAATCCATCACTTCACTACATGCCTTCTCCATGTCGACACTCTCTCCTAGCTCCCTTACGGCAGACGGTTCCAATCTCACCTCTTTGGGGGGCTCCTCAGCCCCATTTCTGCTTCCCCCCGGGATTGCCTCTCCTTTGGAGGCAGTGATTTTAACAATTAGAGTGTAAGCTCCTTGAGGGACTGGTTTTGCCTCCGATAGCCCAGTGCTGAGTAAGTGCTTGTGGATGGACTAACACTAAATGGTTGACTGAATGCAAGTAGCTTAAGATTAAATTAAACATCAATGTAAAGAGTGAGGAGTCAGACCAGTTGAGGAGGCAATGGAGGTAAGCCAGGGGGCTGAGAGAGAATGGGAATGTGCTCTCCACTGATGGTGAAAAGAGAAGGAACATTCTTTGAAGGTTCCCGTGTTTCTGTCCCCAGAATTCCCTCTGCTCCCCATACTCTTTGCCCTGGGGGTCCTGCTCCTCCTGTCCAACGTCTCCTGCATAGGATTTGTCCTCTGGAGGCAGAGATGTCACGGGCTTCCCTCAGAGGGTAAGGGCATCCTGCCAGGGGAAAAAAGGAGAGAAGGATGGGCAGTAGTACTCTGCATGCAAGGGGAAGAGCCGGGCTGGTGTCCCCAAACCCAGTAAAGACACCCCCGGACCGGCTGACCTTAACTCTCATTCTGCCCCCAGGAGCCAAAGATGAAAAGTCAGAAGAAGGGTAAGGAGGCAAGAGGGAGAGGACTGATGGGATGGAAGGGAGGAACAGGAGGGTGGGGAGGAGGCCGGAGCTGATGGGCAAACCCTCTGTCCCCCGCAGGTCAGAGACGAGAACTGGAAATGAATATGAAGAGAGCAGAGGGAGGGGCAGGCACACCCCAAGCACCACGGTGAGATTACGGGCTGGGGAGCAGAATTCAGAGGAGGGGGCTCCTTGACTTGGATCATGATAGCCGGTTCTTGTTTATATACAGCTTTAAGGTTGACAAAGCACTTAAAATATTATCTTATTTGATCACAAAGGGGGATGCTATTTTCCCTTTTTTACATATGGGGAAATTGAGGCAAAATATCTGAGACCAGATTTTAAGTCCAGGCTCCTGATTCCAGTCCAGGGCTCAGTCCGCTGCAGCCACTTGGCTCTCTAAAATGTATTTGATGATAGTGCACCTTGTTCTGCAGTATTTGCACATGACTTCAGGTACCCATCAATCTTCTCCAAGGGACAGTAAGGTACCGCTCAGGGTCACACAGCTGGAATGTATCTGAGGCAGGATTCGAATTCAGGTCTGAGCCCAGGGCTAGCTCTTTGTCCCGCATCCCAGCTGTCTCTATGATTTGGACAGCTTTAGGAAAGGCCCCTGGGCTCCTGGATATTTTCCCCAATCCATGTGTCCCTGGTGCCTGGAATTCTGTTACTGGGGGTAAAGTTCTCACTTCTAGCCCTTCTTTTAAGTGTCCTGAAAGGAGACAAGACGTCCAGCGGCTGAATTTACCGGACCCTTTCCTGGACAGGAATAAGAGCATTGGATAAAGGGGGTGGGGGATGAGAGGGGAAGATGTTTACTTGTGTCAAGTGGGTGCAACTGGAGTGGGGTGGGATGGGGAAGAGGTTCTATAGGTCCCAAGTACAAAGCGGAGAGGAAAGAGAGCTCTCTTTCAGACTCCCTGGTTCTGACTATGGGTGATGAATGATTTGAGGGTTTTTTTGGGGGGACAGGAGAGTTCAGCAGAGGTGGAACCCTATTACCATTCTATGAAGGACTTCAGCCCCCAGCTTCCCCCAACACCTGAAGAGGAACCTCAATATCGAGGTAAATTTAGCCCCCAACTCTTCCCTTCCCCCCTACCTATTTCCTCCAGTCCTTTAGAGATGAGAATACCCTTCCAGATCAGGGCAATAGACTTCCTAACCAGCGGACTCTCCTGACTTCTGCCCTTCTTGCAGGTTTTTGGGGTCATGAATATGAGGAGGTGGCAGGTCCCGGGCCCGTTTACGATGAAGTTGAAAGGCTGTACCCCCTGTCTGGTGCCTGGGAAGCTCCCTACAAAGGAGCACAAATGGTGAGGATGCTAAGAGCCCCCATGGTGGTCTCTGCTTCTCTGCCAGGCAGGGGGAGCTCATTCCAGCGGATCTGGTTGTCCTTGTGCTCCCCCCCCATACCATTATCCATTTCTCCTTTTTCTTTTCTCTCTGTTTCCTAGGGAACTTATCAGTATGGAGAATGGCCCCATGAGGAGCCAGGAAGGATTTATGACCTGGTACCTGAGGACCTCCCTGGGGCAGGGGACGACTACCTGCCCTTCCACCTCAGAGGGGAGTTGGTGTAAGACCAGCCAAAGGCCCAAGAACTTGAAGCTATTAGTGCTGCCCTCCAATTGACTCTCAAGATAGCAATCAATGCTTCGGGCCAACAGGTGTGTCTGAAACAGCCCATGGTCCTGCCACTTTGCAAACAGGCTCAGCTTGTCCAATAAATAAAGTACATCAGGATATGGCACGGTGAGATTTCCTAAGCAATCGGGAAGGGAAGGTGAGCCCTCAAGGTGAGGGGGTGCTCCCTGTTTTTCTCTGATCCTGCTCTAACCCCCCAAACCCAGAATTAGGGTACCAGAGTACGGCTTCCTTGGCCATCCAGAATCCCCCAAAGGGAGGGGAGTCTCCTGCTGAATCCTTAGCTTGTGGTCCATCCTTGGCATCTTAACTGGGTGCCCGCCTGAAGCCGCCTCTTCCCTCCCAGAAAAACCCTGGCCACTGTCTCTCCTCCAGTCCAGGATTCTCCTCCTGAACACCTCTCCCCCATCGGCCCAGCCCTGGTCCCCCACTACAGTATTTTTGTCCCCCTCGCCCCCTTGCTACCTGACTAGAAAGCTTGGAGCCACTTGGAATGATTCCCTCTTTCCTCTGCTTCCTGCTGCTCCAGGAGGGACCTAGAAGGTCTCCCTACCTTTAAATGAAATAAACAGAGGCAGGGAGACTGAATTCACATCCAGACTCTGGCACTTAGTAGTTGTAACACATGCTAGCTGTATGATGCTCTATCAAGTGGGAATAATAACGCTAATGTCCCAGGGGTAGTATCAAATGTGCTCATTTATTTAAGATGCTCTGTGCATGGGGAGAATACGGACTGGACTCGTGATTTCCCCAGGAGCAGCTAGTGAGCGTCCTGCTGCCCTGAGTGCCACAAGTTCAAATCTAGCTGTGTGACGCTGAGCAAGTCGCTCCACCCTGTTTGTCTCAGTTTCCTCATCTGTAAAATGAACTGGAAAAGGAAATCACCCCAGTATCCTTGTCACTGAAAAACGACTTAAAGACAACCTGATTTGGTACAAAAAATAGCCTCCGCCAATACAGATCAATACCAGCCCTACATATATCCTCTGGTCATCTGTATATAAGGAGAACTAGTAATGTTAGCTAATGGATGGATGGAGTAGAAAGTGACTCCAATTCTATCCCGTCTCCTTCAACATTGCCTTTTCTGCCATCCTCAATCTTTTATTTATTTTTTTTTAATTGATCCTTCCAACCTTCCCAATTATCATCCTATACTCTTTCGTCCTTTGTGGCTAAACTCATCAAACACTGTTTATGAAAAGGCCCTCAAGGTCTACAAGGGTGTCTCTCCCTTCTCCTTTCATTCTGTTCTTATCCATCTACAATCTGACTTCCAACCTTATCCTTCCATTAAAACCGCTCCCTCCAAAGCTACTGATCATCACTTAGTTGCAAAATCAGCCAAGGCCTATTGATTGTACTCAGATACGCCCCCTCCTCCCCTCTGTGTTGCCCCCACTTTGGTCCAGGCCCCCATCACCTCACACTTGAACTCTTGCAATAGCTTCTAGGAGTCTCCCTGCCTCTGGTCTCTTTTTACTCCAGTCCATTCTCCATTTAGTCACCAAAATGATTTTCCTAAAAGCTCAAGTCCTGTTTTATAAGCTCCAGTGGCTCCCTACTGCTTTCAGAATTAAGCACAAAATATTCTGTTGGCACCCCCTCCTACCTTTCCAATCTTCTTTTATCTTATATGCTCTTTAATGGCCTCTTGCCCTTCTGCTTACAAGAAAGACTCTGTCTCTGCATTTGCTCAGGCACGTTTTCCCTTCTCAACTCCTCTTACTGGCTCCTCTGACTTCCTTTGAGTCCTTCCTAAAATCCCATCTTTTAGATTGAGCCTTTTCCAAATTCTCCTAATTCTGGTACCTTCTCACTGTTAGTTATTTCCTATTTATCCCCTCTACACTCGTTTGTACCTATTTGTTTGCATGTTCTCTCCCCATTGGATTGTAAGCTCCTTGAGGGCTATGACTGTATTTTGTCTCTTTTTGTATCCTCAGCACTCGAATATAACAGGTGCTTCTTAAATGTTGATTGATCGATCAAAAGGCTAAAAACAGTTGTCAAAAGATCGACAACTTTATGAAAAATGTTCTAATTCATTCAGAATAAGAGAAATGAAAATAAAAACAACTCTGAGATTCTCTCTCCCGCCCATCAGATGGACAAGGATGGCCAAAAAGGAAAATGGACATTACAGAAATTAGTGGGGGAGGACACACACAGTGCACACAATGACATTCATAAGTGGGAGTGGGAAGGCATTCTGGAGGCTCAAACATGGGAGGGGGCCGTGGCCAGGGCATTTCAGGGGCTCAGTTTTCTCATTTTTATATAAGGGGATTGAACTCGATGACCCTTAAGGGGCCTTCCAACACTAAATCTATAATTCTAATGCTCTGCTGGTGGTGCTGAGTTGTTCCAACCCTTCTGGAAGGTAATTTGGACCTATGCCCAAGAAGTAACTGTACTGTGCTTACTTTGATCAAATGATAGCACTACCAATTCTGTATCCCCAAAAGATTAAAAAGAAAAAAGAGGGGCAGCTAGGGGGCAGAGTGGATAGAGCACCAGCCCTGAAGTCAGCAGAAGCTGAGTGCAAATTTGGTCTCAGACACTTAACACATCCTAGTTGTGTGACCCTGAGCAAGTCACTTAACCCCTGGTTGCCTCAGGCAGAGAGAGAAAAAGAAAGAGAGAGAGACAGAGACAGAGACAGAGACAGACAGAGAGAGAGAAAGAAAGAGAGAGGGAGAGAGACAGAGAGAGAGGGAGGGAGGGAAAGAGAGACAGACAGAGAGGGAGGGAGGGAGGGAGGGAGGGAGACAGAAAGAGAGAGAGAGAGAGAGAGACAGACAGACAGAGAGACAGAGAGACAGAGAGACAGAGAGACAGAGAGAGACAGAGACAGAGAGAGACAGAGAGAGACAGAGAGAGAGAGAGAGAGAGAGAGAGAGAGAGAGAGAGATAACTCCTATATACAGAATATTTGTGGTCAGGCAAAAAGCATTTATCAAGCACCTACTGTGCCTAATACCATGCTAAGCACTGGGGATACAAAGAAAGGGAAAAACAATGTGAGCTTCCTGAAGCTCTATCTAATGAGTGAGACCCATACAAACAATATACATGCAAGATATGTATGATGCAAAAAGAAGGTGATCTTGGGTCTAGGAAAAGTGTGGGGAGGAAGAAAGAAGGAATGAGAAAGAAATTTACCACTTCAATACCCCCAAAACCAATGGTTCCTTCTTGACAGACCCTAAAAACAAATACATCTCTTGCCTCCAAAGCATCCCATCTGGATTCCTCCTCCCTGAAAAAAGGTTCTCACATTCTAGCTGATTACCTTGGAATTTTTTTTTTTGATTAAAGCTTTTTATTTGCAAAACATCTGCATGGGTAATTTTTCAACATTGACCTTTGCAAAACTTTCTGTTCCAAATTTTCCTCTCCTTCCCCCCACCCTCTCCCCTAGATGGCAGGTAATCTAATACATGTTAAATGTTAAAATACATGACAAATCCAATATATGTATACATATTTCCATACTTATCTTGCTGTGCAAGAACAATCCTATCTACGTGAAGAAAAAATATCTGATAAAGGAAATACAATGCAAGCAAACATCAATAGAGAGCATGAAAATGTTATGTTGTGGTCCACATTTCACATCCCTCTCTCTGGGTGTATATGGCTTTCTTTACTGAACAATTGGAACTGGTTTGAAACATCTCATTGTTGAAGAGAACCGTGTCCATCAGAATTGATCATCATATAGTACTGTTGTTGCCGTGTATAATGATCTCCTGGTTCTGCTCGTTTCACTCAGCATCAGTTCATGCAAGTCCCTCCAGGCCTCTCTGAAATCCTCCTGTTGGTCGTTTCTTACAGAACAATAATATTCCATAACATTCATATACCATTATTTATTCAGCCATTCTCCAATTGATGGGCATCCACTCAGTTTCCAGTTTCTAGCCACTACAAAAAGGGCCGCCACAAACATTCTTGCACATGTGGGTCCCTTTCCCTCCTCTAAGATCTCTTTGGGATATAGGCCCAGTAGAAACATTGCTGGGTCACAGGGCATGCACAGTTTGATAACTCTTTGAGCATAGCTCCAAATTGCTCTTCAGAATGGTTGGATCCATTCACAGTTCCACCAACAATGTATCAGTGTCCCAGTTCTCTCACATCCCCTCCAACATTCATCATTATCTTTTCCTGTCATTTTAGCCAATCTGACAGGTGTGTAGTGGTACCTCAGAGTTGTCTAAAAAAATGTTTAAAAAATTTGTTTTTAATGTAACTGGGGGAAAATATTAAATAAATAAAGTTTTTTAAAATGAAGTAAAAAAAATTCAGGTTCTTTAAATACCTAAGAAAACCTAGAGATGTGCTGCACTCTGCCCCAGTCTGTCCAGAGGAAAGGGAATGCAGGGTGTGGCGACAGACACACACACACACACACACACACACACACACACACACACACACCCCTCTAGGTGATATAAGAAGCTGTCCTGGGGTCCCGGCAAAGACTGGCAATCACCGGGGCATAAAAGAGGTAAGAAAGGAGATGGGAGCAGGGAGCAGAAGCGAGCAGAATAAATATCTGGGTTCTGGATTTGTGGGGATAGACCGCTGGATTGGAAGGACTGGGGTGATTGCTGTAGGAAAGAAGCCAAGCAGCAAAACAGAGCCGGGATCCTTGCAATTCCCCGTGTGTTACAGGGGTCATGGCAGCAGAGAAAGGATCCCCAGGAGTGGTTGGCTTACTGGTCCTTGGAAATATCATCATCTTGGTAAACACCTCCCAGTGCCCTTTATCTCCCTGGTCTACTCGGAGGGGAGAGGGTTGGGGAATAGCACTGGATCAGAAAACTGGAGACTTTGTTTGGTGCAGGGATCTAAGGATGGATTATGGGAAAGAGAAGAGGAAATTCCAGGGCCCAGGGATGAGTGGGGCAACATAAGAGTGAGAGGCAGGGCCTTGGCTTTGGGGGAAATTATACAGGATCCCCTTGCTCTGCCCCCAGATGCCCAGAACCTTCATTTGGCAACGAGGAAATCCTTGGCAAGGGATTTGAGTTCCTATAATGGGGAGATGGGATTAGCTGAGTGAAAGAAAAAAATTACATTGATCTGGTTGCTTTGCTGTCTGATAACATAGAATCATATCCATGAAAATATAGGGGAGAATGGTGATAGATAGATAGATAGATAGATAGATAGATAGATGGATAGATGGATAGATAGATAGATGATAGATAGATGGATGGATGGATAGATAGACAGACAGACAGATAGATAGATGGATGGATGGATAGATAGACAGATGGATAGATAGATGGATGGATAGATAGATAGATAGATAGATAGATAGATAGATAGATAGATAGACACTCAAATGTGGTCCGAACATGTCAAAAAACAGGAAAACAGGACAGCATTACAGTGAGTATTAGAAAGGAGATTAGGGGATATGATGTAGCAGCAAGGCTTGTGGTCGGTCATTACTGCTGAGTTGGTTGAAGCTGAGGAGCGTGGAGGATTTCAAGGGGCTGAGTGAAAGTCGTTTGAAGGGCACCAAAGGGGGCGAGAGGCTGCGCGTGTCCCAGTCTGACTGGTCCCTTGGTCTAGATGTCGGGCCTGGCGCTGTTTGCGGAGACTGTCTGGGTGACGGCCGATCAGTACCGGGTCTACCCTCTGCTTGGGGTCTCTGGCAAGGATGACGTCTTCGCAGGGGCCTGGATTGCCATTTTCACCGGCTTCTCCTTTTTTGTGGTTGCCAGCTTTGGCATAGGAGCAGTGCTGTGCCACAGCCGAGGGATGCTGCTCACGGTCAGGAGTGGGGTGCGGTGGGACAGGGAGGGAAATGGGTAACAGCAGAAATGGCCTTTAGTTGGGTGGGCTCTTCCCTCCTCTCCAACTGGATTAATTCTGTGCACCAGAGCTTCCTGGTCTGTTCCAGTTCACCATTCCTATCTGAATCCACTCCCTTTTAAGCCAAACCCGGGGCTCTGCCCCCACTCGCAGCATCGCAGCTGCTGTTCCCTTTTTGACTTTCTTCTCTCTCCTCTCTAGTACCTGGTATTAATGCTGATCGTCTATGTGTTTGAATGTGCCTCGAGCATCACATCATATACCCACAGAGACTATGTGAGCATCTGGGGGATTGAAGGGGTGGAGGAAAGGGGGCAGAGGATGTTGTGGAGGAGACTTTGGAAATATGGGGCCGGAGCAAGGATTCCTAACCTAGCGCCTGTGCCGTTAAAAGATTTTCATAATTACTGCAATATAACTGGGCATTTTGTTCTCTGCATTTAATAACATGATTGGGCATTGGAAGGGACCTGCAGGTTTCACCAGCTGCCCAAGGGGTCCAGGACACAAAGTGTTAAGGACCCCTGGAGAGGCCTAGAAGGCAGGTGCAGGGCAGAGCAGGGCGAGGGGTGGGCATTAACTCCCTGGAGAACTTTCCCCTCTTGGTCCTAGGGAAGCCCCCGTGCTTTCTTTTCCTCCTTTCTTCTTCTCACTATAGATGGTGTCCAACCCGGCACTCATTACCAAACAGATGCTGACATACTACAATGCTCCCACGGACCAGGGCCAGGAGCTAACTCGTTTCTGGGATCGAGTCATGATTGAGGTGAGGGTGTTCTCAGCGTGCCCCTGAGGTGGGCAGGAGGTAGAGGGTAACGTGGGCATCTAGAAGTGGGGAGGTTAACCTTAGTTACTTAGGTTCTGAAACCCAGGTAGGAGCTAAAGGGAAACCCAATCGTGCCAGACGCTGGTCTCTGTTAAATGGAGTCTCTTGTCCTATGCCATTCCCCGCTATCTCCCCTGCCTGTCTTTCCAGCAACAGTGCTGTGGTACCTCAGGACCCCTAGACTGGGTGAACTTCACATCAGCCTTCCGGGAGGCCACTTCAGAGGTTGAGTTCCCTTGGCCCCCCTTGTGTTGCCGTAGGGATGCCAACTTCAACCCTCTCAACGAGGAGGGATGTCGACTTGGCCACCGAGATTACCTCTTCACCAAGGTACCACCAGACTTTGCCTTTCAATCCATTATTGCTTTTTTTCCCCCATCAATCACCTTATGCATATATACATGTCCCCAAATTACTTACTAAACATTAAAATGTTTTTTTAAGTTTTGACTTCTAAATTTTATCATTCCCTTCCCCCCTCCTTTCTCCCTGACATGGTAAGCCATCAGATATAGGTCATCTATGTGTAATCAATCATCTCATATTAGTCATTTTACATGATGTGAATAAAAGGAAAAAAAATGAAAGGGGAAAATAGCAGGCTTCGGTCTATATCCAAACAATATCGGCTCTTTTTCTGGGAGAATGATATGCTTCCTCCAAAGTCCCTTGGGCCATCGTATGGCTTAGTCACTAAATCCTTCCCAGTTCTTCCCTGCTGCTTCTGTGTACACTGTTCTGCTCACTTCACTTGGCAGCAGCTCATGCAAGGCCTTCAAGGGTTTTTCTGAGTTCGTTTCTTATAGCACAGTCATATTCCGCTACGGTAATTCCCACAGCTTGTTTAGCCATTCCCCAGTGGCGGGCAGCCCTTCAGTTTCTAATTCTCAGCCACCACAGAAAGAGTTGCTACAAATCCCCCTCACTATTGCTTCACCCAGCCTCTCCAGCACCGCACCTTTCCCTTGCAGGGCTGCTTTGAACACATTGGCCATGCCATCGATAGCTACACCTGGGGTATCTCTTGGTTCGGATTTGCCATCCTTATGTGGACGGTGAGAGAAAAAGCCAAGCTTTGGGAAAGCACAAGCCTGTAATGAAGGGTGCTGAGAAGGGGGAGCTTAAGAAATTGGGGGGCATTAGAATTCATTGTTATTTCTCCATTTAACCCAAACGCCTGCCAGGAGGTTCCCTTTCTCCTCTCCCCTAGGGGGCGGGGCAGAGGAAGAGTATGGTTATAAGCTTGCTCCTCACTCCCTTGTCCTGTCTCCTTCCTCAGCTCCCTGTGATGTTGCTGGCCATGTACTACTACACAATACTCTGAGAACCTCTTCCCCAGAAGAAGCATCCCCTCCTGCTGGGCTCCTTGGAAAGAGATTCCCCACTGAACCTCTTACTCCTTTGTTCTTCTCTCTTAAACCCCTTCTTCCTGTTTTTGGTTCTATTATATTCCCTTTCTTCCTCCACCCCAAGCATCCCTAGTTGGCACTAACAGTTATGGAGTCTCCTCGGCTGCCCGACCTTATTTTGTACCAAATAAAGGTTTCCTTTTCCCCTTCTGAGCTGGTTTGTTCTGGCTGGAAGGCTCTGGGGCTGAAGAGAGGGCAGGGGGAAGTTCCGCCCTCATCCTTTACTTCCAGTTTGGCTACATTCCCTCGTCGGCCATGTTCATGTCCAAGAGTGGGGCTGAACAGTCATGTTCTGGGCCGGCTACTTCCACCCACCCTCAACGAGTAAAACAGGTTTGCCTGTTTCTGGTTCCCGTTAGGAGGGCCTGTGCTGCTGCCCATGAGGGAAGAGTGAGAAAGGGGAGTGGAGCAAAGGGGAGGGAGCCAGTCCTAGCCCAGTGTGCATGGAGGGGGAGGGGAGCACAGTACTTCTCTCAGACCTTGGGCAATGGGGAAAGGGGGTCCTGAAGGTGAGACCTCTGGTTTCTGGAGTCAGCACAGAAGGAGGGACTTCTGGGAATCAGCGCAGGCAGAGGATGACTAGGTGGCTGGCTGAGGGACACATTACACTAATCACCATTAGTTTCATTACATCTCATTAGTAACGGCCGGAATTGGACTGGCTAGTCGAATGACTTAGAAAAAGTTTTGTGTTCTTTTTTTGGGAGAGTGTGGATAAACCAGGTTAGTTGGTATGGGGTTCAATATTTCAGAGTATGCAGCTCAAAATTTTGGGCTGAAACTTTTGACTCATGTCAGATCCTCCAAGGGCAAAGAGACAAGGCTAAGGCATTGAGGCAAGGCTGTATGTCGTAGGAAAAGACCATCCAAGTACAGTGGAGGAGCCAAAGGGCTAAGGGAAGTGAAAGGAGTGGACGAGCCTATGGATAAATCACATCTTGGCCCCTGCCCTAGTTAGCCAAACGTGGACTCGCCCCCTTTTCCCAAGAACGGCCTGTTCAGGAAGGCTTGGATCCAGCACCATCCCATGGGAGGGACCAGAGTTTCTAAATGCAGGGCTTTCCTAACCATGTAGCCCTTGTCTCATCTGAGTCCCAAAGCTGCCCTGCCCAATAGGGAGCCTCCTTTTATGGGCAAGGAGCCCAAATGCACATAGATCATACAGAGACCACTGGGCTGCAGGTCCCAGATTCAGGGACTTCCCAACTATGGGGGTGCTTTCTCTCTACTTTCCCAAGCCAAAGCTCTGGCTTGCCTCCTGGGCCCCAGTAAGCCGGTGCAATGAAGAGGACGCAGACCCAGGCTGGGAGGCCAGTCAGGCTGATGCAAGGAGAGAGAACTCTGCCCTGGGAGGACACAAGGTGGGAACCCTTGCCGGACCACAGGGAGCCTTTCAAGTGTTCAGCGCTAGGGGATCTTTATGGGGGGGGCAGGACCCCTGCACGCTGCACTGTACTCTGCTATACAATGCATTCTGCATGCTGCATGATGTACTCTGCATGCTGCACATTACACACTGCACATGATATGATGCATGTTGCAAACTTCATGCTGCATGCTATTTGATGCTCTCTGCATGCTGCACCATGCACGAGGTTCATGGCTTGGCCGGGCTTTGCCTGCCATTCTTCCAACAGCTGCAATGTGAAGCGTGCAATCCCTTCTGCTCCTCGTGCTGAAATTGGCATAGGGACCCTTGGGACTGCGGAAGCGAGGCACGCCACGAGAAGCCGCTTAATGCCGCTGAAAGAGCCCCGGGCTCCCCATCTGTCAATCACAAGGAAAGAATGTCCTAGATGGGGTCGGAGAGCCCTCCTTCGCATCTGCCTCCTTCTTTCTGTCCTGCTCTGGGTGGCCTGAGCCTGCTTCCCTCCGGCCCGAGGCAGGAGAAGGGCATCACAGGACATGCAACTCTTTTACGTATTGACCCGGACATCTTCCAATCTGTCACTTGACTAGAAGGCAGATTTACTGCGAAACAGTCTCCGCCTCCCTTCAGCTAACCTCGGCCAATAGGGAGAAGAGGCGCGAGTTCTGCAGCCAATCAGAGGCGACAGTGAGAGCTGCTTCCTCCTATCTCTTTTCCACCTCCTCTCCCTCACGTGCCCCGAGGTGCAAGCTTCTCAGCCAATCACAGAGAGGACCGTTCATCTTGGCGGGAAAGAAACCTCTGTCACCATTTCGACCACTCGAACCTGAGAGGGAGGGTGGTGACAGGAGGCATTTCCCCCACCACAGGACACAGCCAGTCTATCCCGGAAGAGCTTTTCGGTGACTTCAGGACTCTCACGGCACTTTGGGACTAAGCTTGGAGAGACCCAGCCCTCCTTCCCTCCCCCTCTCTGTCGTTCTCCACCAACCGCCAGAGCGCGGGAGCGAGCCGGGGAGAAAAGGCGGGAAAGGGCCCAACGGCGAGGAGCCGTTACGGGAGCGCGGCGGCGGCGAGGCCCGGGAGCGGAGGCCCGGCTCGACTAGGGAGCAGCGGAGCAGAGGACGAGGAGGAAGAGGAGGCGGCGAGGCGGTGGCGGTGAGGTCTCCAAATTTTAAATTCCTTCCTTCCCTAGGATTGGGACGAGGCCGGAACGGGGTAGGAGGGGGCGCCGGGAGAGCCTCGATATGGGAGGGGAGAGGAAGGATCCAGAGACTTCATGTGGGGGGGAGGGGCGGAGAGGCTACATGTGGCGATAGGGGGAGGTCAGGACAGTCTGTGGGGGGGGGGTGGGTGTGGGGGGGTGGGTGGAGGACTCGGAGAGCTTAAATGGAGGCGGGGCGGAGAGCGAAGGGGAGAGGGGGGAGACTCGGAGAGCCTCATGGCAGTGGTGCCTTGAAAGTGGTGTGGTTGTAGAGGGTCTCTAAGGTGCCATGGGAGGAGAGGGTCTCCTCGGAGCACCTTCTCCCTAGCTCTGGGGCTCCTGGAATGCCGCCCTTGTCCCCATTCTCCGCCCCCTGCTCCTGGAGCCTTGGGAGATTAAGGAGCGCACACAGCACGGTCCCGGCGGTGGAAGGCGGGAGCGAGGCTTTTTGTCCGACTTTGCGTCCCCAGTGCTAGCGCTAGGCTAGTGCGCAGGAAGGACTTAAGTGACGGACGGGGGCACCTGGGAAACGTGGTTGGCTGGAAACAAGCGGCGAATTGGGGGCAAAGGGCAAACACGAAACCTGAGCCCTGATGGAGCAGAACGCAGCACGAAGATGGCAGATTTGGAGAAGGGAGAGAGTGCAGGGGGCTGCTTTCGGTTCCTGTCAGGGCTTCCTCGTTTGCTTCCAACCTTCCCTAAACGGGCTCTCTCAAGGGGCTGATAGTCTCCTAACTGTTGGCTTCCTGGTCCCTCTTGGCCCATCTGCTGCATTTGACACTTGGCTCTCCTCTCTGGATCTTCCCGATACTGTGTCCTGGTTCCCCTGCTGCCTATGTAACAATTCCTTTTCATTCTTATTTGACTCTGTCCCTATCACTGACATTTAGCCGTGTTCCCCAGATCTCTGTCCTTGGCCCTCTTCTCATCTGATCACCTTTTCTCTTGGCCCTTCCCCATCTTCCAAGGTCTAATTGTTTTCTCTAAGCCAGTGGCACACCCGACTATTACTATATCTGGCCCTAGTTTGTCCCCTGAGCATTGCTAACCGACTGTTTAACATTTCAAGCTGAATTTATTAATTTTCCCTAAATTGCATCTTCCAAAAGTCCCTATTTCTGAAGATATCATCATTTTCCTAGGTTTTTCTAATCTAGGAAATATTATTCTTGCCCCTATTCTCTCTGCCACCTGAGATATCCATTGAATTGCTGTTGTCATACTGTTTCTACTTCTACCCCATCTCTTGTATCTGGACCATTACTCCCTTAGTCCAGGGCCTTACCACCTTCTGCCTGTTATAATGGCATCCTAATTGATTTCTCTGCTTCAAATATCTTCCCACTCTAGTCTATCCTCCACATTGCTGCCAAAGTAAGTTTCCTTAAGGATATAGCTGACATCACTCAGTCCTGCTCAATAAGCTCCAGTATCTCATTATTTCCTTTAGAACAACATATATGTTACTCTCTCTAACTTCTAAGAACTTTACTTGGCTCCAACTTCTCTTGACAGTCTACTTCCCTTTCTGTACTTTGCAACACTATCAAATGACATCTGTTTCTCACCCATGGCACTCTACTTCCTATCTTCTGTCTTTTTACACTTTGTGAGTTCAAATCTGGCCTCAGACATTTACCAGTTGTGTGACCCTGGAAAAGTCATTTAACCTTATTTGCTTCAGTTTCCTTATCTATAAAATAAGCTGGCAAGCACCCTCAGATCTCTGCCAAGAAAACCTGAAATGGGATCACAAGAGAGACAGTCAATAAAAACAAATACACCTAATCAAGCAAAACAAGTCCCCACATTGGACATATACAATAGTATAGGTCTCATTCTGAATCTTGAGCCCATCTTGACGCTTCATGCTTCATCACTGGTACTCTGACATTGGAGATGATAATTAAACTGATCATAGTTGATAAGTCTTTCAAAGTTATTTTTCTTTATTATTCTGCATGTATGTCTAAACAAAAATTGTCTTCTTGGTTCTGCTCATTTCTCAGATTTGTTTGGTTTTTTGCAACCATGCTTCCAGCCATTTCTTTTGGCACAATAGTATTCCATTGCATTTATATATCATAATTTGTTTAGCCATTCCTCAATTAACGGACAGCCTGTTAGCATCCAGTACTTTATCACTATAAATATTTTTGTGCTTTTAAATTATTTTCCTCTTTCTTTGATTTCTGAGGTTATAGGCCTAGTAATGATATCATTAATCATAATTCCAGATTGCTTCCCAGAATAGCTAGATAAGTTCACAGTCACCAGTAATGTATTAATGTGTATATTTTCCCAGAGTCTCTTGGAACATTTGTGTTTTTTTTTTCCCTTTCTTTCTTCCCCCATCTTTACTGTTGGGTCTGCAGTAAAGCTAGAGTTGCCTCAAATTGCATTTCTATAATTATTAATGATTTGGAGCACTTTTTTTACATGGCTGTTGATAGTGTGGATGTTTTTCTTTTGAAAATTGCCTATTTTTAGCCTTTGACCATTTATCAATTGGGAAATACTTGTTCTTATAAATTTGAATCTATTCCATATGTATCTTGGAAATGAGACTTTTTTCAGAGAATCTTTCTGCAAATCTTTCCATTGGTTAATTGTTTTTCTTCTCATTTTAACTTCATTTTGTGCCTTTTGAAAAACTTTAATTTTATGTAATTACAATTGTCTATTTTGTCTTCAACAACCCTCTCTAGCTCTTTGGATTATGAACTCTCTCTAGTCATAGATCTGAAAACTAAATTATTCTTTTCTCTTCTAATTTGTTTATGATATTTTCTAAGTAAAAGATCCAATTTTAGTTCATCAGTATAAGATGTTGATCTATATCTTTTCAGTTTTCCTAAGTTTTTTACTAATGATTCCTTATCTTAGAAGTTGGAATTTAGGTTACTGTTTTTATTTGCACCTGTATGTTATATACCTAATCTGTTTCACTGCTAGACCTTTCCATTTTTTAGCCAGTACCAAATGTCTTGACTATTACTGCTATGTAGTACCATTTGAAATCTGGTGTTGCTAGAGCTCTTTTCCTATTTTTCTTTTTTTAAATTTCCCTTGAGATTATTGCTAAGAGGCATTATTTTTGGCATATCTGTGACCATATCTGAACCTCTAGGGATGTAATGTTACAGCCCAGGCATGGCTCACCTACACCAGGTATATGTTTTCTAATTATTATGTTGCAATTTAATGAAAAGTTAGTTCTATCTGTTTTCTGGCACACTTTGGATCAACTTACTAGGATTCAAACATTTCCATTTACTTTCACGGAACTTTATGTCAAATTTTATTCCCTAAAAGATCTAAGTAGACATCATTTTGCAAAATAGATGTATTTCTGAGAAAGGATAAATGTAAACTGAACTTCTGTAAACTCAGTCCTACTTTGCATGGCCTCTCATTAATTATTTAAATAATATTTATGGGGACTCTTTTTTTTTACACTGAAGAATCTTTGTATAATAGCCAACTAGTCAGTCAGCAGGCATTTATTAAATCATTTCTTCAGCTCGCTAAGCACCTAAGCACCTTTTATATGCCATACATTGTGTTAAGTCTAAGAAATACTTGCAGTCCCTGATCTCACAGGGCTCACAGTATAATGGACCAAACTAAATATATCCAGGATAAATTGGGGAATAATTTTAGGGAAATCACTGAGATTAAGAATCAGGAAAGGCTTTTTTATAGAAGGTGGGATTTTTAGCACTTAAAGGAAGGCAGGTACTTTTCTGAATAATTAGGAGAAAAAGAAAGAGAAAAACAGTCTTGTCCTTCAAGGAACTCACATTTTAATGGAGAAGTCATCTTGTACATAAATAGGTACATAGAAGTTATATACAGAGGAGATGGACAGCAATCTGAAAAGAGAAGGCATTCTCTTGGAGGAGAGAAGGATTGAGACAAGGAAAGACCTTCTGAAGGAGGTGAAATTTGAACCAAATCTTGAAGGAAGCCAAGGAAATTAAGTCAGGAGATGAGGGGGAAGATCATTTTAGTCAGATGGAGACAGCTAGTGAAAACTCAAAGAGGTGGTGTCTGTCCAGTTTAAGGAGCTGAAAATAGTCCAGTGTAGCTATATCTTAAAAGGTATAGGAGAAGATAAAGTGTAAAACAAACAAACAAAAAACTGAAAAGGGAGGAAAGAGCCAGATTATAAAGTACTTTAAATGACGAAAAAGAGCACTTTATATTTGATTCTTAATATAATTAGTGCAGTTCACTGAGATGATAGCATCATGCCTACAGTTGAAAAACAAGGACACAATTTGGCTCTCCAAACTTTAAAAAAAAGATACATTTTGTTAACTATTTCAAGATAATAGTATTTCTTTTTAGTCCTATATACTTTATTTTTTTAAATTTTATTTGCATAACATATGTGTGGGTAATTCTTCAACACTAACCCTTACATAGCTTTCTATTACAAATTTCGCCCCAACTCCCCACCCCTCCCCTAGATGGCAGGATATCCACTACATGTTAATTATGTTAAAATATTGGCAAATCGAATATATGTATACATATTTCCAAACTTATCATTGTTGTGCAAGAAAAATCTTATCTACACAAAAGATATATCAGATAAAGGAAACACAATGTAAGCAAACATAGATCAAGGAGTATGAGAATGTTATGTTGTGGTCCACATTTCACATCCTTCTCTCTGGGTGTATATGGCTTCCTTCAGTGAACAATTGGAACTGGTTTGAAACATTTCATTGTTGAAGAGAGCCATGTCCATCAGAATTGATCGTCATATAGTACTGTTGTTGCCGTGTATAATGATCTCCTGGTTCTGCTCATTTCACTCAGCATCAATTCATGCAAGTCTCTCCAGGCCTCTCTGAAATCATCTTGCTGGTCATTTCTTACAGAACAATAATATTCCATAATATTCATATACCATAATTTATTCAGCCATTCTCCAGTTGAAGGGCATCTATTCAATTTCCAGTTTCTAGCCGCTACAAAAAGGGCTGCCACAAACATTCTTGCACATGTGGGGCCCTTTCCTTCCTTTATGATTTCTTTGGGATATAAGCCCAATAGAAATGCTGCTGGGTCAAAGGGTATGCACAGTTTGATAACTTTTTGAGCATAGCTCCAAATTGCTCTCCAGAATGGCTGGATCCGTTCACAGCTCCACCAACAATGCATCAGTGTCCCAGTCCTCCCACATCCTCTCCAACATTCATCATTAACTTTTCCTGTCATTTTAGCCAATCTGACAGGTGTGAAGTGGTACCTCAGGGTTGTCTTGATTTGCATTTCTCTGATCAATAGTGATTTGGAGCACCTTTTCATATGACTATAAATAGTTTTAATTTCATCCTCTGAAAATTGTCTGTTCATATCCTTCGACCATTTACTGATTGGAGAATGGTTTGAATTTTTATAAATGAGACAATTCTCTATATATTTTAGAGATGAGACCTTTATCAGAACCCTTAAATGTAAAGATGATTTCCCAATTTATTGCTTCCCTCCTAATCTTGTCTGCATTGGTTTTGTTTGTACAAAAACTTTTTAACTTAATACAGTCAAAGTTATCTATCTGGTTTTCGATTAAGAGTTCCAGTTCTTATTTGGACATAAATTTATTCCATCTCCATAGGTCTGAGAGGTAAACTATATTATGTTCCTCTAATTTACTTATAGTATCACTCTTTATATCCAGATCATGAACCCATTTAGATCTCATCTTGGTATGTGGTGTTAGGTGTGGGTCAAGCCTTAATTTCTTCCACACTAGTCTATATACTTTATTTTATGCATTTAAAGACATTACCCTGGATTTATCAGATTGCCAAAGAGTCCTTGAAATAAAAAATTCTGAAAATCCTTGATTTTGAAAAGTCCTATTGATGCTGAGTTTAAGATTGATTGGAATAGGGAAAAGACCTGAGGCAAGGAGACCAGTTAGAAAGCTACTGCAATAATCCAATTGAGAGGGCCTGAACTAGGGTTCTGGTTATGTGACTGGAAAGAAGGGTTTATAGGGGAGAAATGTTGTAAAGGTAGAACTCACAAGACAAAATGTTAGATATGTGGGTTGAGTGGGAATGAGAAGTCAAAGCCTTGGCAACTGGGAATATAGTGGTGCCTGAACAGTAATGGGCAAATTAGATATGAGTAAGGTTTGGGGACTTGGGGAAGATCAAGATAATGAATTGTTCTGGATATGTTGAGTTTGAGGTGCCTACAGGATATTTATTCAATTCACGATGTTCATTAAGCAGTTGGCAATGTGAGACTAGAGCTCAGGAAATAGTCTAGAGGTGAACTGAATTAAATCAGGTTGTACTCAAAAGGGATGATTCTGATTGTAGTTCTTTGGATGTTTGGGCTCCTACAGATATGCTGTCAGTGGTACTGAACCCCTTGACAGAATGCATTTCAGGCTTGCGTAGCACACTCCCGTTTAGCTACCTTGGTTCAAGCCTATGTGAAACATTTCAAACTGTGGAAAATGGATGAGAAATACATTTGTGGCCCACTTCTACCTCTACTTTTGCCTTCCTAGATCCTTGCTTGGTGCCTTAATCCTTATTTCCTCTTCCCATGAGGCTGAAGCTGAACTAGGTTCTCAGACCCTTTGATTTTTCTGGCTTCCTCTCTAGGAAGATAGCAGCAGGGGCTAAATTCTTGTTGAGGATGTGAGGGAAGTGAGAGCTTTCAAGGATAACTAGCAGCTCACTCACCTTTGAAGACATACAATTTTCTGCCACTGTCATAGAACAACACAACTGAGACTAAAAGGGCCTCAATGTATTACTGACTTCAAGGTGAGAAGCAAAGGACCTGATGGACATAGCTGGGGATATTAAGCCCTATTTAGAGTCATATAATCTTTAGAGCTCTAGGGGGACTCATTTTCTCCTTTGCTGGATATTTATCCATGTTATGGTGACTCTGTATCCTCCAAGGCTCTGGTCTGTGAATGCAGGTAACATCTCTACAGATCTATCTTTGCTGAGCTTCAGTTCCACATCACCAACTTCTTTTTTGGACATTATGAACTGAAAGTTCTGTAATAACTGAAACTCAATATACATAAAACAACTCAAATTGTTCCCCCCTTCTCTTCCAAACTTCCCTACTATTATTGGAGGCAGTTACCCTGGTCAAAACTTCAGTATCATTCTCTGCTTTGCTCTTTCAGCTCATGTGGCCAATCCATTGCCACATCTTTTGATATTTTTTCCCACATCTTTTAAAAGTTCTCTCCATGAAACTACTGTCTTAGTTCTTGTTCTCATCATTTCTTTCTTGGACTGTCATAATAGCCTTTTTTTTTTTTTTTAACATTGTCTAAATTTGTTCATGTACCTTTCTTTCCCCTTTCCTAGAAATTCCCTATTACCCTCCTCCCCAAAAGTTAAGAGAACCCCCCCAAATAAATAAATGTAATTTTCTACATTTTTTTGGTGGACCTTGTGTTTTTGTAATAGTGGAACAGGTGTTTTTCATATCTCTTGGGGGGGGTTGGTTATTTCCTTTCAGTTTAGATATCACCTGACTGAAATGGCTTCTTCTAATATCTCAGTTGCTAAATCCAATGCACTTTTCTCAGTCCTTGTCTTTGATGTATTCAGTATCGTTTATCAGCTCCTTCTCCTCCTGGGGGTACTCTCTGTTCCCCGAGTTTTTTGTCATGACTCTTTCTAGTTTTCTATTTCTCTGATTGACTCTTCTCAGGCTCCTTTGAAGAATCATCACCCTCCATTCTGTCTAGTTGTATTCCAAGACTCTATTCTGGGTCCTTCTCTATTTTTACTCTCAGTGAACTCATTAGCTCCTGCAGATTCAATCATTTTTCTCTTCCTATGACTCACCCCCCCCTACAATATTCAGCCCTCATCTCTTTCCTAAGCTGTCCCCACTTTACTTCAATTCAACCAGCAGTTCTTCTCTCTCATGGATCTGTTACACTGTGTAATAAGTGCTACAGGAAGAGGCAAAGAAAATGATTTCTGCCCTCAAAGACCTGACACTGAACAATTGGCAGGAACATGGTGATAAGAGCAAAATGGATATATTAGGCACTTAATATATTATTGAATTGGGCACAGCTAGTTTGTGGCAATACTGTTATGAAAACCCTGTTCTACTCCCAGTTCAGTGGGATTAGGGGAGGTTTCCTGTTCTCTGAGGTCATATGTCCATCAGAGGAGAGTTCTCTTGCTGTGCTTCTACCCTGTGTTGGCATCCTAGGATCCCAGGGTGGTAATTCTTGCTGCTCCTACAAGTTTCATTTGTAAGGGGGGACCTCTCTTTTCTTTGGGGACAGCCCCTAAAACCTCTAGATCATCAAAAGGGCAAAGGTCTGAGTCACTAACATGATACCGGGCAGAGTGGGGGTAATCCCCCCACAAGTAATATCATTTCCCCAGTTTTTTTCCCAAGCTGTCACAACTGTCCCTTTCCTTGATTCCTCTCTTCTCATATCTTTAGCATATTTTAGAGAGGATTCTGTGTCCATATTCTATGTATATGGACTTATTGATCAATATATTAAGTTTCTGTGAGTGCATCCCTTTATTTGGGTCTCTGGCTGTGTCCATGAGTATGGGGATATAAAGAGTCAAAAGTAAAGTAACGGAAAATCTCTGAGGTTCAAGGGAGGTGTAAATGAGTACAGATAGCCTATTTGCATTTTCCTTTTCATTCTGACTCACATTCCTCAACTGACTCAGAACCACTGCTTTTTTCTCCTCATTCCACCTGCCTTTCCTCATCTTCTCTTCTAGTGGCACACTCTCAATTTAATTATTCATGACAGGTAGAAGACAAACCAACTTTCTTGGAAGAAAGCAGAAAATGGAGAGTTATGTGTGTGTGTATATATATATATATATAGATAGAGAGAGAGAGAGAGATATTAGTGATTAGTCTAGATAATAACTCAACCCAACATACATTAATCACCTGTGTACAAGACTGTGCTAGGTGGTGCAGATAAAAGGACAATGTAGCCCCCTCTCAAAGAATTTTTATGGGAGGTGTGGGAGGAGGTAGGGTTCTTCAAGCCATTCTTGCTCACACCTGGGTGCTAGGAAGAAAGGTGCAACTGGCAAAAAGGGCTGGAGGAACAGGGATCTTGGGTCCTAGTATGGAACACTGGGGCTAAAGGGCACAGCAAGAAGTAGAATGAGAAAGCATAAGTAATTTGAGTTTCTCTTATCCTCTATTAGAAGGTACTAAAATGTGAAAAGAGGGGAATCTGGCCATGCCTTTTGGGCAGAATGTGAGAGAAACCCTGAGCCTTTATTTCAAAGAAATATAACTTGCTATTATTCTGAGAAAGGGAAAGGAAGAGAGAGTGTGTGTGTGTGTGTGTGTGTGTGTGTGTGTGTGTGTGTGTGTGTGTCTTTCTCTGTCTTGAGACATTTCCAATCTACTCTGGAGCTTATCTTCCAGAACTTGGTGGATACTTTAAAGTCTAGCTATCTGGCCAACATTTCTCTCCACCAACTCATTAAGCAAATTTTGATCCAGAGGTATCCAGTATAATTCAGCATGAGGGATAAGATCATTTTGCATTTGACTTGTGTCCATTTTTTTGAATCTATGTCCCTTTCCTTTCAGGACCAAGGGTATAAACAATTTCCATCTTTTTAACCCAGAGTCAGCTACAAATCTGCTGTCCACCCCAGGAAAAGGGCTCGAAGTCACAAAATAGGGGATTCTAGTAGTGAAAATTGAGGGCATATTGCTGATACTGGGTCATATAATGGGGTGTGAAACTCTGCTTTTTCAACAAAAGATGGTAAGACTAAGGCAATCCAATAAGGGGGCCCCAAGGGAAGTAGGTGGAGTCAATAGAAATTAAGGTCTGGGGAGCAGAAGCTCCTAGAGCAGCTAAAAGGCTTGAATTGTTTTGTCTTCAGCTGGTAAGTGATCTACTTTCCCTACCCCACATTATACCCATTTCTAAACCTCATTTAATAGCCTTTGTATATACTATCCAATACTCTAGCCCCCTTTTCATGAAAATAATTTTTTCTCTGAAAGAAACTTTTATTCCTAGTACCTCTTCTTTTTGTAAAAGACATGAGAGTCATATTTCTTTATTCTCATTTTTCCTTCACAAAATACTAAATTTAAGTCATTTGGAACATTGGGCCTTTTCAGTCTTTTCACTCTTTCCTGAACCTGGGAAATAATAGCTTTCATCCCTGCAAATGTCTTTTTTTGTCTTTAGTAAAAATCTCCCTTCAGTCTTTTCTTTTTGGCTTCTGATCTTCCCTAGACTCAGGTCTTCTCCATCTCCCAACCTCAGCTTCTCCTTTTCTCATGACCCCCTAAGAATAGAAGCTCATCCCCTTCCTTATTCATTGCTGGGGAGTCCTCAGTGCCAGGGCTTTCCTTTTAAGTGTTGTGATCTTATTCCCACTGAAATTCTGACCTCATGCCTGATTGTATTTGTCAAAGAGTACTGATTCCTTTCCACCTACCATCCAACTTTGAAGAAGAATGAAAATTCATTGATTGCTAGCTGTGCTTCTGGTCAATGACAAAGGAGCTCCTAACTCTCGTTTCTTATTATTGGAATCCCAGCCCTGCTATCTAGGGCTTCTGAAATCTTCCTATTCTTTCCCCAGTCTGAACCACAGAAGGACTGTACTTTACCAAGGGAGTCAATAATTCTGTTATGGTGTCTCCTCTCCCTCAAGTCCCTCAGTTAGACCTAGCTTCCATCCATTCTAGAGCAGTTTAAACTCTTCCTCTCTTGGTAGGTAACAGAATTCTTCTCTTTTCAAGTTACTCATGTTCCAGGCCTAGGGGCTCTGCTCCAACAACTTCATTAGGCCTTTCTCCTTTTACAGGTTGGAGGCCATGCTGTTTCTCCTCTGCATGGACCCCACCTGGCAGCTTCTCCCCAAGAGTTTCTGAGTCCATTTCCTGGACAGGGGGCAGTGATCTTGCCTTCAGTGCAGACAGACTAGTTTGACTAGCAGCAACTCTTAAGGCCAGCACTTTGTGACTCTGCAGGCAGTGTGGGGTGCACAGGTTTTCTGGCCACACATAGCCTGGCGTTGGCAGACAGGAGCTGGGCTGGAGAAGGGTGATGCACATCGAGGGCATCAGCCCTCCCATCTCTGCCCGCTTTTTGCACTTTGCTGATGTGGGAAACCCTAATGCCAAGGTCCAGGGAGCTGGGTCCTCTTCGAGGCAGCCTGGAGCTGGGGAGCAGAGACCCTTGAAGTAGAGTGCAGGAGGGTTTTTGGGAAAGAGGTTGAAAAGGGATGTCAGGGCCTGGAATGGTACCAGGACAAGCAAGAACTTACTGGAGAGGAAAGAGGAGGGAAGGATGAATCTGAAAAGTTGGAATTGGGGAATCCCCTTAATGACGGGCAGAAGGTGGGAGAAAAGCCTCAGAGCCCAGAGGTGATGTGGCTAAAAGCAACAGGAGAATCTACTATAGAATGCAACCCTAGGCAGGGGCCATTGGCAGAGACCCCTCCCCAAGGGTCTTCAGAGTCTGGGAACCTCCCAAGACTAACTGAGGGGGCCCCTTATCCCCATGCCCCCAACAGCAGGCCACGCTGCAGGGAGGCCACAGGACCCCCTTCTCCCAAAGCACCCCCATCCCTGGAGCCTGGGGGAAAATGGGGCATCAGGAACAGGTGAGTTTGGGGAAGTGGAACAAGGAGGCTCTTGGGAGGAAAAGCGGAGATGCCGGAGCGGCCACGCAGGCACTTTAGCCAAGATAAGGCAGGAAAGAACCCGCAGAGCAAGTATCCTCTGGGTGCCAGGTCGCCCAAGCAGAGGCCTGGGTGCTTCCTCCCTCCCCTGCCCTGCTAAGCTCTCCCATTCCCTGGCCTGGGCTGGGCACCTCTCATTTACTGGCAGGCCAAGCCCCTCGCATGGGCAGAGAGAAGAACCCGTGGCTCGAGCAGGCCCCTCCAACTGAGGATGGAGGCCACCTCTGAGTGGAGGTAAGAGCAGGGGAAGAGGTAAGGGTAAGAGCCCGGATCCCCACCAGCAGACCCCGCAGGGCCCCCCTCAGAGGCCTCTCAGAGCCCTGAGGGCCACCTTCCCCAGGCTGCCCTTCACCCCACGGCAGTCGGCCCCCCTCAGGGTCTTGGCCCCATCCCTGTCCCAGCAAAGGAAAGACAGAGACTTGATGCAGTGTCTGCGCAGGTATTTGGTGCCTTGCCTTGGGGAGTCCACACTTCCCCCCCCCACATGGGGGGGCGGGGTCCTTCTGAGCAGAACAGACTGGAGGCTGCTCCCCCTTCCCCTCCGGCCGTGGCTGGGCCGGGGGGGGGACCCCGGATGCTGCACACCCTTCACCTGTCCTTCTCCACCTTCCCTAGGGGAGAATCCCTAATCTCGCTGCCTCCGTCCCCAGAGTTCCCGGGATTAAGCTGCCGCGGCCAAGCACCTCGGGACACGCGGCGCAGCCCCTTACCGGTGCCCACTGTGCCAGGCTAGCTGCCCAAACACGGCTCCTTAGACGGGCCCACACTCGGAGCCGCCCACCGGGACAACTCCTCCCTGGATGGGCCGTCCAGGCCGCTTTCCTCTAGTCTTTCTCCGAACCTTGTTCCTCGTCTTCTCATTGTGCCCCCATTCTCTGGGGCCTTCTCTGGCTACAAACGGCATTGGAACGGCGCGGCCAAGCTCGGAGATGGGGCGCCCTCCTCGGCTGCCGGCCTTAGTGCGGGCGCGGACGCACTGGCGCGGCCAGAGAGGATGCGGACAGGCAAAAAAAAACTGGAGGAGGCTTGGCTCTCAGAGGAGGAGGAAGAGGAAAAACGTGTCTGACTTAACGGTCCCACGCGAGCAGTCTCCCACCGCCGCGCCTCTGATCCCCGCTTCGCCAGACCCTCGGTCGCTTTCCTGGGGGACTGGGTCCGGGCTCCCCCCGCAGCGTCACCGGAGGCCCTGGCAGTGGCGGGGGGAGGGAGGGCCCGCAGGAGGCGGGCATGCCTCTTACTCTAAGCAAGCGTCCAGTCCGAGCGGACCCAAAGGGTCCGGGGCTTCCCGCGCTCACCAAACTTTGGCAACGCACTCCCCCGGTGGGGGAAATGGGCGTCTCCA
>JAJPUD010019164.1:0-27079 GCA_023553655.1 Myrmecobius fasciatus
TTTTTTTTGCAAAGGTCAATGTTGAAAAGTCACTCATATGTTTTGCAAATAAAAAGCTTTATTAAAAAAAAAGAACTTTGTCATTATTATGACAATTAGAAAGAGTATATATAGAAGGAACAGATGTAAGTTGAATATGAAGAGATAATATCTAAACAAATAAAATTATGAGATAGGAGAAGAATGTACTGGGAGAATGGTAAAGAAAGAGGTGGAATGGTAAAAATTATCTGCCATCAAAGAGGCAAGAAAAAGCTTTTACAGTGGAGAGAAATAGGAAAATGGGAGATGAGTGAATGAACCTTACTCTCATTAGAGTCAGCTCAAAGAAGAAATGACATACATACTCAATATGAATATAGAAATCTACCTTACTTTGCAAGAAAATAGAAGGGGAAGGAAATTTAGGAAAAGGGTAGGGTGATAGAAAAGAGGGCATATTGGGGGATGGGATGGCCAGTAGCAAAACATTTGAGGAGGAAAAGGATGAAAGAGGAGAGAGAATAGAATTCATGGGAGGAAATATCATTAGCAAGAGTAATTGGGGAAAGAATTTTGAACCAAGATTCTCTAAAAAAGGCCTCGTTCCTCAAATATATAGGGAATTGTGTCAAATTTGTTTTAAAAAAAGAAAAAGACCCATTCTTCAATTGATAAATGATCAAAAGATATGAACTCTGCCCAAAGAACTATAAAATCTTGCATATCCTTTGACCTAACAAAACTACCACCAGGCATAAATCCCAAAAAAGATTTTAAAAAAGGAAAAGGACTTATATGTACAAAAATATTTAAAGTAGCTTTCTTCTCAGGGCAAAGAATTGGAAATAGAGAAGATGCCCATCAATTAGGAATAAATTGTGGCATGTGGTTATGATGGAATATTATTCTGTGAGAAATAATGAGCAGGATGCTCTCAGAAAAACTTGGCAAGTCCTCCATGACCTCAAGCAAAATGAAATGTACTGTGTATAAAACAATGTTGTGATATGATCAGCTGTGAATGACTTTGCAGTTCTCAGCACTACAATGATCTAGACTACTCTGAAGGACTTATATTTTAAAATGCTATCTATACCCAGAGAAAAAACTAATTGTGTCTGAAAATAGAATGAAGCATACTTTAGATTTTTTTCTCTTAAGGCTTTTTTTTGGGGGGGGGGCAGGCGGGTGAAGCACAGAAATCTATGTTTTCTTTTGCAATATGATTTTTGTGGAATGTTTTGCATAACTTCACATGTGCCTTTTTAATGGGCCATGGGGGCAGGAAGGGAGAGAATCTGGAACTCAAAGTTTAAAAACAAATGTAAAAAATTGTTTTACATGTGACTGGGAAAAATTAAAATATCAAATGCTAAAAAATAAAAACAAAAGAGAAAACATAAAATAGTTAAGAAATGCTATCTGATGTAAGCTGCACTTTAGCCAAATTTGGCCTTCTCCCTAGCCCACAGCACCACTACCGATAAATTTTCAAATTTTATTTTTTATTGATGTGTTGATCCAGTTTTGCTGATTTCTTTTCTCTTCTTCATTTTTTTTCTTTTTTTTTAAACAGTTATGAGATGGCTTCTTGAGAAGAATGGAGGGGAGGGAAAAATATAAAAAGAAACCTACAGAATGTGAAAAAATCAATAAAATTTATTGTAAAAAATAAGTACTTTGGCAACTATGTAAATATGTTTAGAAGAACTGCATATGTTTAATCTAAATTGAACTGCTTGTTCTCCAGAGGATGGGGGAGGAGAGGAAGCAGGGAGAAAAATTTGGAATATAAGGTTTTGCAAAGGTGTATGTTGAAAACTATCTTTGCATGTATTTGGGAAATTTTTTTT
Source organism: Myrmecobius fasciatus (assembly GCA_023553655.1). Classification (NCBI taxonomy): domain Eukaryota; kingdom Metazoa; phylum Chordata; class Mammalia; order Dasyuromorphia; family Myrmecobiidae; genus Myrmecobius; species Myrmecobius fasciatus. The sequence continues at coordinate 1,836 of JAJPUD010019164.1, forward strand.
AAAGCTATTTTTAAAAATAAATGCTTGTTGAATACATGAACAAATCTTTCAATTCAGCTACAGTTTTCTTCTGAAATCTCCTAGAACAAGAATGTAAAAATGAATACAATTAATTCCTCTAGGAATTTATCTATTCCTTGATTATTGGACAAGCATCTCACATTTATAGTATAACAGTCATGTTAATGTTTTTAGATAGTCTAAAAACAGGTTCTTAGCATCCTTTGTTCTCTTTTCAGTCACTTTATCTCCACCACATTAGAAATGAAATGTAGATGAACTAGACTGAGAGTTATTTTGGATTTTCTTTGCTTTATGAGTTGCCATGCTAGAAGAATTTATTTACAATTGGTTAGCCTACTGGTAATTAGCCCCCCATAATTAATCTGGTCCTTAAAATCAGATATGGTTTGTTAAAGTACCTTTCTCAAAACAACAATGTAAATTGTTCAGTTTTATACATATCTGCCTTTTTGCTTCTTTTGAACTATAACATCCAGGATAGAACAAAAACTATGAAGATTATTCTTGTTTTGCATAATGCTTAGGGTTAAACATACTGCTTTATAAATACGAGGTACTATAATAATATATAATGGAAGAATAAATGATTGAAGTCAAAGTTGCATTTGTAGATTAAGCTACCCTTAATGGGTGCTCTTTTTCTTTTGAAATCTCTGTAGAAATAGATGTTTTTCTGCTATGCTTCTGTAATATTGTCTGTCATCCTATTTTCCATTTTTGTTAATCTCTATTTCCTTCTGTAAAAGAACCTTAGAGAATGAGTCATATTCTAATTCATACGTTTGATTAGGGTTTAGTTTAAAATATCTTAGTAATGTGAGATTTAGAATAGTTAACATGTAACAGTGTTTAATAGATTAGTTTTGCATGACAACATGAGGCCTGATCACATAGAAAGAAATTGTTAAGCCTTTAACTTAATTTACCTTTGAAGTAGGGATGGGAAAACAATATTGTATAATGGATGGAGAGATAGACTTAGAGGTAGAAATATCTGAATTAAAATACTGTCTCAGATATTTACTAGATCTGTTACCCTAGGTAAGTCATTTAATTTCTCTTACTTAGCCTCAGTGCTTTGTAAAATAAGAATAATGATAACCTCTGCCTGGAAGAATTATTGTGAGGATCAAATAAGATAATATTTGTGAACCTTGAAGTTCTACATAAATATTAGCTTTTTAAAAAATGAATTATTATGAATTCTTAACAGGAAGAAAAATCGAATTGGTTTCACTTCAACTTTATTTTTTTAGTAGCTAACTAGTATAATTATTTTGTAAATATACCTTACCTGACAAAGTAAATAAGACTAATTAATTATATTTGTTAATGTATTTTTCAAATCTTTATAGATTATCTGTAAAGTCAGATGTACAGCTGAACTTGATAAAAACAAGTATCATAATCAGAAATATTTAATGACAAATAGAACATCTCTCATTCTAGTAAATTAGCAATGAGAATTTAGATTTGAGCCAAATTTAAAAATATATAGGAAAGTTACCAAAAATATTGATCTTGTGGTAAAATTCCCTTTTTTATTTTCAAATTGCATTCAAGTTTTAATTCAATACCATCATTTAATTAGGGAATTAATTTATTCAACCAGCTCTCACTCTCTTAATATCACTGCTGTTTTCTATCTTTCTTCTGATCCCCGATCTCTGAAGTAATTTCTAATAACTGATATAAGTAGTGTTAGGTTATTCTAGTTTGGGATGGAATTTCTGTATAGTCCCATGAAATAAGATTTGTTTCTATGCCTATTTAAGAACTCATATTTCTATAGCAATGTATGGAATTTAAACTATCTGGCATAGTGGAAAGTACTCACTAGATTAGGAAACAGGTTCTAATTTCTGATATGTCACTAACAGTCACTGTAGGAAAGTCACTTTACTTTTCTGACACATCAGTTAAATTTAAGTGTGCTTAGCTTTAACTTTCTATGATAATGCTAATTAAAAATCTTGAAATTCATAGATTAAATAAATCATTCAAACTAAATTTTTGTATTTCATAGTTTAGTACATATTCAACAATGATCTAGACAAAACTAAATAGTCTTTGGGAAAGCCAAGAAAAAGTTACATTGAATCATTTTTCCAGCTCAGGATGGTGTAAAAAGTCAGAAAAGTCAACAGGTACAAGGGATGGATTCTGATAAGGAGCATAAAAATAACATTCTAACATATTCTAGGGACAGAAAAGGAGCCAAAAAAAAAAAAGCACCAGAGCACCAAGGCAGAAAAAGATTTGAAAATCCTTGAACTAGTACTGGTACAAGAATAGTTGGTATCTGTTACCAATACCTGTTTCTGGGTCACAGATACAGGACAGAGATGAATGGTCCTGAGCATGGACTCCAGCAGTGTATTGAACAAGGGACAAATTTCTTTTTTTTTTAAATTTCTTTTTTATTTTATTTTATTATTTTTATTAAAACTTTTTTATTTGTATAACATATGTATGGGTAGTTCCTCAGCATTGATCTTTACAAAACTTTCCATTACAAATTTTCCCCCCAGTCCCCTCCCCTTCCCCAGATGGCAGGAAGTCCACTACATGTTAATAATGTTAGAATACTTGACAAGTTATTGTGCAAGAAAAATCCTATCTACAAGAAAAAAAAATCAGAGAAAGGAAACACAATGCAAGCAAACATCAATAGAGAGCATGAAAATGTTATGTTGGGGTCCACATTTCATATCCCTCTCTCTGGGTGTATATGGCTTTCTTCATTGAACAATTGGAACTGGTTTGAGACATTTCATTGTTGAAGAGAGCCATGTCCATCAGAATTGATCATCATATAGTCTTATTGTTGTTCTGTATAATGATCTCCTGGTTCTGCTCATTTTGCTCAGCATCAGTTCATGCAAGTCTCTCCAGGCCTCTCTGAAATCATCCTGCTGGTTGTTTCTTACTGAACAATAATATTCCATTACATTCATATAACATAATTTATTCAGCCACTCTCCAATTGATGGGCATCCATTCAGTTTCCAGTTTCTTGCCACTACAAAAAGGGCCGCCACAAACATTCTTGCACACGTGGGTCCCTTTCCCTCCTTTAAGATCTCTTTGGGATATAGGCCCAGTAGAAACACTGCTGGGTCAAAGGGTATGCACAGTTTGATAACTTTTTGAGCATAGCTCCAAATTGCTCGCCAGAATGGTTGGATCTGTTCACAGTTCCACCAACAATGTATTAGTGAAGGGACAAATTTCTGAAGCAAGTCTTTTTCTACGGCAGAACAGTGGTTCTGTTGAATCTTTTAGCCCAGGATCTAAGACTGCAATGGAAAAATCAGGTACCAGATACTCAATTAATAATAATACTAAACTTATATGTATCAAATGGCCCAGCTAAGTTCTTAAGGGAAAAATTAAGTGAATTACAGGAGAAAATAAACAGTAAAACTATAAGTGTTGGACTCAATCTTACATCTCCAAAGATCTAGATAAACCTAACTATAAAATAACAAAAATAGCAAGTGCCTCTGATAAAGGCCTCATTTTTTTAATTATTTTTTTATTAAAGCTTTTTATTTATATAACATATGTATGGGTAGTTCCCCAACATTGATCTTTACAAAGCTTTCCATTACAAATTTTACCCCCAGTCCCCTCCCCTCCCCTAGATGGCAGGAAGTCCACTACATGTTAATAATGTTGAAATGCTTGAGAAGTTATGCAAGAAAAATCCTATCTACAAGAAAAAAAAAGAATCAGAGAAAGGCAACACAATGCAAGCAAATGTCAATAGAGATCATGAAAATGTTACATTGTGGTCCATATTTCATTTCCCTCTCTCTGGGTGTATATGGTTTTCTTCAGTGAACAATTGGAACTGGTTTGAGACAATTCTTTGTTGCAGAGAGCCATGTCCATCAGAATTGATCGTCATATAGTACTGTTGTTGCCATGTATAATGATCTCCTGGTTCTGCTCATTTCACTCAGCATCAGTTCATGTAAGTCTCTCCAAGCATCTCTGAAATCATCTTGCTGGTCATTTCTTACAGAACAATAATATTCCATGACATTCATATACCATAGTTTATTCAGCCATTCTCCAATTGATGGCATCCCTTCAGTTTCCAGTTTCTAGCCACTACAAAAAGGGCTGCCACAAACATTCTTGCACATGTGGGTCCCTTTCCCTCCTCTAAGATCTCTTTGGGATATAGGCCCAGTAGAAACACTGCTGGGTCAAAGGGTATGCACAGTTTGACAACTTTTTGAGCATAGCTCCAAATTGCTCTCCAGAATGGTTGGATCCATTCACAGTTCCACCAACAATGTATTAGTGTCCCAGTTTTCCCACATCCCCTCCAACATTCATCGTTATCTTTTCCTGTCATTTTAGCCAATCTGACAGGTGTGTAGTGGTACCTCAGAGTTGTCTTAATTTGCATTTCTCTGATCAATAGTGATTTGGAGCAACTAAAGGCCTCATTTCTGAAATACATAGAGAACTGCTGAACAGGAAGTTTTCAGATGAAGAAATCAAAGCTATCTATAGGCATATGAAGAAGGATCCTAAGTCACTTTTGATTAGAGAAATTAAAATTAAAACAACTCCAAGATACCATCTCATACTTCTCAGATTGACTAATATGACAAAAAATTAAAATGATAAATGTAGGAAGGGATGCGGGAAAATTGGAACACATGCACTGATTGTTGGTGGAATTGTGAACTGAGAGAGTAATTTGGAACTAGGCCCAAAGGACAATCAAACTGTGCATATCCTTTAATCTAGAAATAATACTATGGGGTCTGTATCTCAAGGAAATCATAAAAAGGGAGAAAAGAGTACAAGTGCAAAAATATTTATAGCAGCCATTTTAATGGTAGCAAAATATTATAAATTAAGGGGTGCCCATCAATTGAGGAATCACTGAACAAGCTGAATGTAATGGAATATTATTGTGCAATAAGAAATGATGAACGAGCAGATTTCAGAAAAGCCTGCAAAAACTTGTAGGAATTGATGCAAAGTGAAATGAGCAGAAGCAGGAAAATATATGCAGAATAAGCAATATTTTGTGACATTCAACTATGAATGATTCAGTTCTTCTCAGCAGCACAATGAGCCAAAATAAGTACAAAGGGCTGAGGAAAGAAAATGCTATCTAAATCCAGATAAACTCTGAATGTAGATCAAAGCATACTTTTTTCACTTGCTTCATTCTTTTTTGTATTTTTTTTCCTTTTGATCTGTTTCTTCTTTCACAACTTGAATAATATGGAAATATGTTTTACATGATGACAAATTTATAATCTGTATCAAATTGCCTGCCATTTTAAGAAGAAGGGAGAAAGAGAAAAAATTAGAACTCAAAATCTTGTAAAAATAAATGCTAAAAATTGTAATGTAATTAGGGAAAAAATGAAATATTATTTTAAAAATAAATTTAAAAAATTAAAAACAAGAAAGAAGATTAAAAAGATGAATAGAATTTAAAAAATTAGATATGATAGACATGTGGAGAATATTGAATGGTACTACAAAGGAGAATGTCTATTTCTCATCTTTGAATAGCACTTTTATAAAAATTAATATATATTAGAAAATAAAAATTTCTCAAATGCAGAAAAACAGAAATATTAAGTATGTATTTTACTGATCATGTTGTGATAAAATGATATTTTAATATTCTTTGAAGCAAACATTAAAATTAAATGGAAATTAAATAATTTGATCCTAAAGATTGGATGCATAAAAATAAATTATGATGATAATCAGTAATTTCATTAATGATAATGATAACTGTGAGATAATATATCAATTTTGTGGGATGTAGCCAAAACAGTATTTAGGGGAAAATTTATATATCTAAAAATTTATGTTAGTAAAAAAGAGAATGAGCAGATCAACAAATTGGATGTATAACTAAAAAAAAAAAAAAAAACCCACTGGAAAGTCAGCAAAAGCAAATCATGAATTAAATACCAAAATAGAAATCCTGAAAAATCAAAGATATATAACAAATTTGAAAAAGAGGGTACCTGTCAAGGATATCTTGTCCCAAGGAGTTGAAACCAGACAAGGCAGCAGGTGCAAAGTGAAGTGAGCTGAGAGTCCAGTTTCTCCCTTCCAATTAAAAGGGAGAGGAGCCTGAGGGAGATAATTTCGATTAGGGCTTCAGTCAGAGCAGGGTGGTGAATGTAGAGATGATTTGTTTCTTGGAAATAAATTAGTGTCCTGGTGTAAGGAGGTAATGAGGAGCAGAAACAGTACCAGAAGCATCAGGGCTAGAGTGCAGATATTTCCATCAGTTATCTATCCTCACCTGAGATCAGCGTCACCTGGAGAAAGATAACTTCAAAAGGCCATTACCCTCTTGCATGCAGCTTATACTAGTACTAGGGTCTATACTGAGATTTGCCCTGTAGTATTATCTATCCAATATAATTTGTCCCATCAGCTAGGACTTTTCTCTTCCAAGAAGTTCTACTGGAAAGGTGACACTAATTCTTTAGAAATCTTTGTGGAGAGGCTGTCCTCTTTTTTCACTAGAGCTAGGCAAGAATTATCCCTTACTGTTCTCCAAGGACTTAAGATTGCCATAGAGCCAGCTAAGGTGTCATATTTTCTTTCAGGGAAATATAATTCACCACAGTTATCAAAAAAGACATCTTCACATTCCCTGTACCTTCAAAAAGTCAGGCTTTAAAATACTACCCTTTGATTCCACAAGTCCTTCTGGGGGGAAAAAAAAAGTTCGTTCCCCTAATCATCTGGAGGCAAAGAAAATCTTCCAATTGAGGGGCATCTGAACAATTCCCCTAGCGTAAATGGAGCCCTTTGAGGAGAGCAGAGACAGGTACTTAGGCAACAATGTACTGAAAATAGAATAAAGAAGGGCCAAGGCAGACAATTAGAAGTCCCTTCTTAGCCCTTATACTTAATAGATAAGTTCCTGGGGACTAGATTCAAACAATCCTGGACTGGAAAGTCATACCTCACACCCTTCTAAGGAGGCACCAATTTATTGTTTTTTTGTGGGAAACTCAACTGAATTAATTAAGAAACATGCTGGACAGAAATAGCTGTCTCACTATTAGGGATAATAAGTTCTTGCACTTACAAAAAACAATGCATCATGTCCCCCTAACTCCAGATTGATGATGCATCTCATTTCCTATCATTTTACGTACATCAAATTTGTTCAGTTCAACAGGGACATGTACTATGTTCAGGTATTTAGATACTACACTGGTAATTATGTGTAGGAGAAAGGAATTGGAAAAATTCCTTCATTAGTCCTGACCTGAAAGATTAAATCCTTTAATTGTCTAATCCTATTCCCTCCAGATCCCAAACAATTTGGCACCATCCAGGAATTAGTGTAGGTAAAATTCTTATCTGCCCCATTCCTCAAGGCTCTCTCACACACCAGCCAGGTGGCTAAAAACAACTTACTGAAAGGGCTCGCTAGGCTTTCTGTTCCCATCAACTGATGGCTGCTGAGATCCAGTTGTGTGTGCTTCATAGTGGGTAAAGCTGCATGTGATTTAGACAGACAGACAGACACACACACACACACACACACACTTTTAAAAAACAAGTCATCTCCTTGTGGGCAGGATCCCATTAAGATAATAGACAAAGGTGGACTAAGTCTGGAGAACTCAACATCAGTTACAAGGTGTTGGTTAATATTGCCAGCAATGCTATATACAATGTTTGTACCCATGAAATATCCCATTATCTTGGTCTTGTACTGCTGCTTGTACTTTCTGGTGATACCTACTTTGTTGTTAAGTATCAGAAGCTTTTTCTGGACTATATACAGAATAACCCGAATCCTCTAATGTACTACCCCAAACATAGCTGAGCAAACTCTTATCTCCCCACTTCTTATATTTCTGCCTTGTCTGGTCCAGTCAGCATTATGGCAACATTAACTACAATGTTCATTATAGGTCACTATAAATGCCTTCAGAAGTGGGACCTCTTTTAGATTTCTGTCCATCAGATCTATAAACCTATCTAGTAAGTTTAGTGATTTTGTCTTCTTTCTGTAATCCTAATCATAATCTGTTAGAAAGGTAGATAAGATCCTAGACTTAGAGTCAGACTCTGGTTCAAGTCCTTCTTCAGTGTCTTCTGGAATAAAGTAGAAGTATTTAATCTCTCAGAGCCTTATTTTCTTTATGTAAAATGGAATGATTCTTGTTAGTTTTATCTCATAAGTCATGAAGAAAGTGCTTTGTAAACCTTAAAGTACTATATAAAAAGAGGGTAATTATTATTTATCATCATACATTTACCTTAAACAGCTATCCTATTCTTTTTTTAATCCTTTTTCCTCAACATAGCTTTTAAAAAATAAACAGTTTTTTTATTATATTTAGCATTCCTAACTATCTCAAATTTTTTGAGCTTTAATACTCCTAATATTCTTGTCAGTTTTGTATTTATATTCTATTTATAAAGCTTCTTTATAAAGTTAATACATCTGAGGAAGGATGAATTAATTTTTAAATTTCTTCCACTATTTTTATAAATGCACCTAACAAGTTTGCTTTTTTTTCCCCCAGTATTCTTCTACATCTGGGATTTGTGTTGGCAAGTCTTTTCTTTTTGGTGATGAACTTAACTTGTTCAATGTTAGTTCATGAAGGTGTTTCAGAAAATCAATTGAAATGGACAATATTTGCTCAAGCACTAATTAGTGATAGTCTTGTCATTCTTTGTGTCATTTCATTAGTTAATTACATGTACAAAATTTCAAAAATGTCATCAGCAAATGTCTATCTCAAATCAAAGGTAAGTGTGCTGTCACTTAGAATGAATTTTGGATTCTCTTTTCCAAGATACTATACGTAGGCAATTAGATGGCATATTGCATAGTGTTGGACTGAGATAAGTAAGATCTAAATTCAAATGCAGCCTCAAATACTTTATTAGCAGAGTGATATTGAACAAGTCACTTAAAGACTTTATTTTCCTCAATTTCCTTTTCTTTAAAATGGAGATAACAATAGTACCTTTCTCCTAGGCTTATTATGAGAATAAAATAAGAAAATATTTGTTAAGTGCTTTATAAATACTATTGGTATTTATGATTTAGATGCTTAGATCTAAGATTTCATCTGTGTAAGAGTACTAGCTTCACTGGTACAGATCAAAATCCATTAATACCAGTTTATAACACACATTTTTTGCCTATGTCTCCTTTTCTATTCATTAATATCTTTTAATCTGTTTACTCCACTTGTAACATGCCAATCTTAAATTACTGACTCTATATCAGCTTGTCCCTGCCTGCCTCTGAGAAATGCTTGCCCATATGTTGACATGAAGCTACCACAGAAGATTCATCCAGAGTGCTAGGAATCTCACTTTGGGTATAGATAAAAAGTAAGCAGTACCTTGATTATCATTCCACTTGCTATGTGATCAGATCCTCACTTTTTCTAGTCATTTTTCAGTTCAAATCTGACCTCAGACAGTTACTAGTTATATGATCTAGGGCAAGTCACATAGTCAGTGTTTGCCTCAGTTTCTCCAACTATAAAATGGGAATCATGATAGCATATACCACCCCACTTCCCAGGATAGTTATGAGAATCAAATAAGTAATATTTGGAAAAGTGCTTAGCAATAGCACCTGGCAAAAAGTAGCTGCTATGCAAATACTTATTTCCTTCTGTTACCCTTCAAATGTTTCTGACATCCTTTTCTGTGACTCTCATGAAATTTCTTTTCTGTAATTTATTACAGCCTGCTCAACCTAGTATAAAACCTCTCCATTATTCTTTTGGTGGTCATCAAATCAGTTCTTCAGACAAATTTTGTTCATTCAATACCTTCAGAAGGACATAGATGTTAAAAAAAAAAATGAATCTGTCATTGAATGTGTCAGAGACTGGCTTAGAGTCCTTAAAGGAACTATGAAATTTCCCAAAAGAAATTAGGTCCTCCTTATCAGTTGTGAGAACAATTCATTATACATTGTCATTGTCTGTCCAGTGTCCATGTGTTAACAGATAGGTGATGAGTTATCTATCCAACAGCATTAATAATAGGCATTCTTCATGCCTTCAGGACTTGTGTTTTCTTCCATCTTAATAAATCTCAATTGAGAGACTATATTCTGTTTTAGATCTTTGTTTAGTCAGCAAGTTGTCATCTACCAACAAGAACATCTAAAGAACTTCATTAAGGAATTATTTTTTCTCAAGTATTGTACCCAATTCTAAGCAAATTAATTTTGGTGAACATATATCTTCCTATTGTATGTCTTATATACAGAGGAATAGCTAACAAAATTATTTTATACAAGGGAGATACCTTGTTGGATAGTTTGTATAATGGACTTTTATACTTCTGAATCAAATACCTTTTGTTTTATAATGAAGCAGAGTGGGAATCTTGTATTTTTATGCCTCTCTTGAAAATGTGTGACTAAAAACATGTTTGCAAAAGCCTAAAAATCCTGCTTATTTCTTTCTTCAAAGATGCTATGTGTGTGTGTGTGTGTGAATCATTCTTATAATACTGTGAAGAGATAAATTATATGTCAGTTACTCATCTTATATTCTCAGTTTTGCCTTTTGGAGAGAAGAAAGTGAGTTTAATTTGTTTTTTAAGCATTTGGTGTTTTCCTATTTTTCAAATATCTTCAGAATTAATTTCTCAGTACCTTCAATTTGAATGCGTCCAGTATGGCTATTGGCAGGATATAATTGGTCTAGTCTAGCTGCATTTACCATCTCTTTCTACAGGGCCATTTCAGCTTCTTCATACAAATGTCATAGAATCTCCCTAGCTAGAAACATTTTTGGAGAGACCAAGTTGGTGGAATAGGAGTAGAAACTTGACTGAACTCACCCAAATTCCTCTCCAAGCAATTTTTTAAAAACTCAAATCAAATTCTGTAGTGACAGAATTAACAAAAGATTGGGTGAAATGATTTTCCAGTCAAAAACAATTTAGGAGGTCAGTAAGAAAGGTCTGTCTCATTCATCTGGAGCACAATTCATCAGGCATAGTCAGCAGACCTTTCAGGTGGCTGCATCAGTGGCAGGAATAGCTTTAAGAGCTCTCAGTCCACAGATGGTAAAAGGATCAAGCAATAGTCAAAAAGAGATTGTAAAGAACCTTTTCTAGTAATGGGTTCAGGATCTTATTACTTTGCCCATACACAGTTCCAGGTCACAGTCTCAGAGTGAAGAAGAGTACTAATGTTTGTGGCCAAATAGAAATAAAAACTCTGAGCACAGCTCCATGGCAGAGAAGAGTGCTTGAGGTTGCTCAGAAAGGAACAGGGTTCCTGATCTTAGTTCTAAGGCCAAAAGGAACAATAATACTTGAGGCTGCAGCAAAACAAGGTACCTGGTCACAGTTGCAGAACCAAAAGGAATAATCATTTTTGACCACAGGGGAGCTGAAATCTTAGAGTTCCAGAGTACAGAAGAGTACTAGCATTTGTAGCCACATTGTAGTCTTTTCCTGGCAAAGACCAGAAGAGGAGAGACCATACCTTTTTTTACAGCAGACCACCTTGGAAGCACTAAAAACTTACAATTCCCTAGATTCAGCTTTGAAAATAGCAGCACAAAAAACCTAATCCTTGAGACAGTGCTCCTTCAAACTCAGTAACAAAGACTAATTGTGAGATAGTTAAAACTTATGAAGCGGGCTAGAAAATAAGCAAAATAAATAAAAAGGAGGACTTGACCATAATAAATTACTATGGTGACAGGGAAAATCAAGATACTAACTCAGAAAACAACCATGTCAAAAGAGCTACAAGCAAAGCCACAATGAAAAATATAAATTGGACACAAACCCAAGAAGAATTCCTGGAAGACCTAAAAAAGGATTTTAAAAATCAAAAAAATTGAAGTAGAGAAAAAACTGGGTAAAGAAATGAAAGAGTTGCAAGAAAATTAGGAAAAGAAAGGCAACAGCATGATGAAAGAGGCCCAAAACAGTGGGGAAAAAACCCCTTAAAATTGGCCAAATGTTAATCACAAAAACCCACTGTAGAAAAAAAGTCTTTAAAAAATAGACTATTTCTATAAATAAAAAAGCTAATAAAATAAAAAATAAATAAAATAAATAAATAAATAAATAAAAAACTAGAGTGCCAAATTAAAAAAAAAAAAACTAGAACTGGATAAGTGGAAGCTAATGACTCCATGAGATATCAAGAAATAATACAACAAAATCAAAAGAATGAAAAATAGAAGAAAATATGAAATATCTAACTTGAATAGCAATTAGCCTGAAAAAATCTAGGAAAAGCTGAAAGCTATGATGTTAACAAAAGGGCTTAGATGTCATATTTCAGGAAATTATCAAGAAAAAGTGTCCTTATATCCTAGAACCAGAGGGTAAAATAGAAATTGAAATAATCCAATAATAACCTCCTGAAAGAGATTCCAAAATGAAAACACCCATGTATATTAAAGAGAAAATGCTTCAAGCAGGTCAGAAAGAAATAATTCAAATATTGTGAAGCTACAATCAGGAATCCACAAGTTTTAAGAAATGACCAGCAGGATGATTTTAGAGAGGCCTGGAGAGACTTGCATGAACTGCTGAGTGAAATCAGCAGAACCAGGAGATCATTATACACAGCAACAAGACTATACGATGATCAATTCTGATGGACATGGTTCTCTTCAACAATGATGTGATTCAAACCAGTTCCTATTGTTCAGCGATGAAGATAGTCATATACATCCAGAGAGAGGCCTGTGGGAACTGTGTGGACCACAACACAGCATTTTAACGCTTTCTGTGAATATTTCCATGCATTTTGTTTTCCTTCTTTGTTTTTTTCTTCTTTCTAGATCTGATGTTTCTTGTGCAGTAAGATAACTGTATAGATATGTATACATATATTGGATTTGTCGTATAATTTTTCATATTTATCATGTATTAGATTACCTGTTATCTAGGGGTGGGGGGTGGGGGGAAGGAGGGGAAAAGTTTTTTGCAAAGGTCAGTGTAGAAAAATCACTCATATGTTTTGTAAATAAAAAGCTTTTAATTTAAAAAAAAAAAGGAATCCACAAGTTTTAGCAGCTTTCACAAAAAAAGAATTGTTGGATTTCCAGAAGACAAAGGAAATAGGATTACCACCAAGAATAACTCACCCAATAAAACTCAGTATAATCCTTTAGGGAGAGAAATGGATATTTAATGAAATAGAGAACAAGCATTCCTGATGAAAAGGCCAGGACTGAAAGAAGAAAATTTGACTTTCAAATATGAGACTCAAGAGAAGCATAAAAAAGTAAACATGAAAGAGAAAAACAAGGTATTAAATAAGATAAACTATTTACATTCCCATATGGGAATGTGTTAATTATAACTCCTAAGGACTTTATTATTATTAAGACAAATAAAAGATATATACATAGACAGAGAGCATTGGTGTGAGTTTACTATGATGAAGTGATTAAAAAAAATAAAATGAAGGGATGAGGAAAAGGTATGTACTTGGAGAAAGGGGAAGGGAGAGGAAGAACTGGGAAAATTAACTCATAAAAAAGACATGAAAGAGCAAGCTTTTACAATGGAGGGGAAGATGGAGAGGCGGTAGCAGTCAATGCTTGAACCTTATTCTCATTGGACTCAAAGAGGGAATAGCAGTCAATGCTTGAACCTTATTCTCATTGGACTCAAAGAGGAAATAGCATAAACACTCAGCTGGCTACGGAAATCTCTTACCTTACTTGGAAGTAGGAGAGAAAGAAGATAAGAAATGTAGAATGAAGTGTTGGGGAAGGGATTGATAGAAGGGAGTTCAGATTAAGGGAGGCAGTGGTCAAAAACAAAATAGACTTTTGAGAAGGAATGGGGGGGAGAGAAAGAGAGACAGAAAGAGAGAGAGACACACACAGAGGGAGAGGAGGGAAAGAGAGAGGAGGGAAGAGGAGGGGTAGCAATTATGATCTCAAACAAGATAAATTTCTGAAGAATAAGTTTCCAAGAACCAGACAAATCAGAGCAACTGCTTGTAAGTTCTTAATATGGAAAGTGATTAAAGATCATTGTTTTGAAGAACAGTTGAAGGAGCAGAATGGAAAACATTCCCAAAAGTGATCAAAAATTTTGGGGGGAAACTAAAGAGCAGAAAATCAACAAAAAATTATCAACAGCCTCTCAAAATCTATAATGTTAGGGAATATAACATGTCACTCAGGATAAATTTCTTGGATTCACATTTGGACTTCTTAGGTGCTATCAGTGATTGAGTACCAGGAATGTTTCCATCAAGAAAGCTCCAAAAGAAAAAATCATACCAGGGAAGTGAAATCCAAGTATGCTGGCTAATATTGGATGCTAATGAGGGATGTTCCACAAACAAAATACAATATGGTATTATGATTACCGTGAGTTAAATGAATCCAATTTTGTTTAGTCAATATGACTAAATATGAATATTTATGAAGCTGATAATATGAAACTGATGAAAATGGTGATAGACAAAATCTTGTCAAATTTGGAGTTTACGCCAAAAATCTACTATAAAAATCACCTATTTTATAGTTGTGAAGAAAACATCTTTACTGATGTTTTCCACTATCCATCCTTTACTAAGAGACTGTAGATTTATTTCTAAAAATCTTTTTTTCAAAATTTTATTTTATTAAAAAAAGATAAGAAAAAGAAAGAAAAACAAGACAAGCCAAGACAAAACAGAGCATTGTCATGTGCCCAGAAGAACATCAGGGAGAATTCAAAATATATAACAATAAATTACCAGTTCAAGAAAAAAATATATAATATGTATTATATTCTAAGGCCAAAAGGAACAATAATAGAAGAAATTATATTCATGAATGTCCATCTTTTCTTTACTACCTTCTAGATTGTTCTTTTGTTCTCTGCTGTGCACTTTTTTTTTTACTTTGTTTTTCCCCTTCTTTCCTCACACCTCCCCCAAGTAGGTTCTAGTTATGTATATATAGATATAAACACATACTCATAGACACACAGCACAATGCATCTCTCCTATCCCTACTCTTTGCTTTATTTCTGCTTTTTAACTTGCCTTGCTATTATATAGATTTTTTTCCTTTTCTTCTTCCCCCACCTTTTGCTTCCCCATCCTCCCATCCTTCCTCCCTTATTTATTTATAGATTTTTGGAGGGTGCTATATTTTTCATGGTATATAAGTAGTGTTGTCTATTTAACCCATTCATGATGTGAGTAGATTTTCAGAACTATAAGCCTTCCTCCCCACTCTAATGCCTCTCTACTCTTCCTTTGTACCCCATTTACATAACATGATTATTATGTTTACCTTAACTCTGCCCCAATCTTTCTTTTGAGCTGCCCAATTGCTGATATCAATCTTAAACATGATATATATTTTCATGTAAAAAAAACAAACGATTTGTCCATGTTAAGTTCCTTGAAACTGATCTTTGTTATTGGCTCTTATATGTTAAATTTTATATTGAATTCTGGTTTGGTTGAAAGATTCTTGAAAAATCTGCAAGTTTATTGAATGTCCATTTTTTTCAATATTGTGAATAATTTTGCTAGATATGACATTTTTAGCCACAGGCCTAGTTTTTTTTATTGCATATATATGATTCCAGGACCTGAGGTCTTTTATTGTGGCTGCTGATAAGTCCTGTACAATTCTAATTGTAGCTCCAACATATTTGAATTGTTTTTTTCTTATTTCTTGCAAGATTCTTCTCTATTGGTTTCAAAATTTAGCAGTAATATCCCTGTGTGTTTTCCACAAAGGATCTCTTTGATTAGTGTTTTTTTTCCTATTTCTACTTTCCCCATATGTTGTATCACTCCAGGACAATTTTTCTTGGGCTATTTCTTTCATTATTGTGTCAAGATTCTTTTTTTTTTTTTTTTTTTGGTCAAAGCTTTCAGGTAGACCAATTATTCTTATATTTTCTCATATTGATCTGTTCTCCAGATACATTGTTTTTCTTATATGATGTTTCACATTTTATTCTATTTTTTTTTCATTTTTTACATTCTACTTTATTTCTTAGTCTCTTACAGCTTCATTGACTTCTCCTTGCCCAATTCTTAATTTTGTCTTTCAGATTATATTTCCTTTTCTAGTTGGCTAACTTTTTCTCATAATCTTGTTTTTCTGGGATTTTTGTTTGTTTTTCTTCAATGTCTCTCTTTTGATTTTTAAATTCTTTTTTGAGTTCTAAAAATTCTCTGGGCAGGAAGTCATTTAATATTACTCTTTGAGATAGAAGCTTTTTTTTTAACTTCAGTATCCTCCTCTGAAGATAAACCTGATTTCCTTGTTTCCAAAGTAAGTTTTCTAGAGTTAAGTTCTTTCCTCTTTGCTGGTTCATTTTTTTAAAAAAAAATGAGAAGTAAGCCCCTTTAGTCATGGGGTGGAGGGTGCCTCTGCCTTCACTTCAGCTCTCCCCTCTAACCTGGAACCCCAAATCAAGAGCTCCACTCTCCTGTAAGTGGCAGCCAGCATTGTCACTGCCCCACTGTTTGTGCACTCACTCTGACTCCTTCTCTCCCAAGGCTGTCTCTGCAGCATAGCTGGGCCTGGCATTCCTAATCAGCTGAGTGAGGTTCATCAGTTTTCCCTGACTCAGACCTATAGACACGCAGTCTGGGAAGGTAAAGTTCCTATGGTTCCTGCTGAGGCTCCAGCCAAACCCAGCTAGCCCCAAGGGATCCCCACTTGGTGTTTCTGTAGAACCAGTCTAGAGGTTTTTGCCCATCAAGCTGGTTAATCCCCAGCCTGGGGTCTCTCTTCTGATCCTTTTGGGTTCTATAGGGAGGACCCTGTTCTGCCCCAAGTTTTCTTGATTTTTCACCAGTCTATATTCCCCCTGACATACAAACTTGTTCTGTTTTGGGGAGAAATCTGGAGAGCTTGAAATTTACTGATTTACTGCACTATCTTCCCAGAATCCTCCTATTATTAAAAATCTTAACTATTATTGTTGGCTTCCTCCATCTCTCTGTTTAACCAAAGTGATGTGGCTCATTTTTTTCTTTATTTTTTCTTTTGCTGGGATACTTTCTAGGGTCTTTTCAATCTCCTCATTATGGCAATTGATTTATATTAGCTAAACTTATTTAAGAAATCAATTTCATCTATGTCTGATACCTCTCATCTATTTCCCATAACAGCTTGCTTATTATATAAGCCCAAGTTGTTTTTAATTGTAGGCAATAACTTATTATTTTTATTCTTGTAGTGTTATAAATTTGATTTTTGTTTTTAACTTGGTGGTATGAGCATACATAGACAACTGTGGAAGACATTTCCACGTCAGTAACCAAATGTTTTTTTCTACCTCCTGCTCTGCCCCCCCCCCCGAAAAAAAGCGAAACAACTTCATCTTTTGATATTATGTGGCACTTGCCCCAAGTCAAACACCTCCCAACTGTTCTTTTGGTGTATAGCTGAAAGGCTTTTGCTGCTTCTTTCTTATTCTTGAGACATATCCTCCCCTATAATCACAAAATCATAGACTTTGCTGGTTAGAAAAAGATGTCAGATATCATTTAGCTCAGTTTATACTGAAAAAAATCTCCTCTATAACTTTGCCTGTTGTCCAGTCTTTGCCTTAAGACCACCAATGATACCATTTCTTAGGGCAAACCATTTCATATTGAAATTAGTTATAAATGTTTATAACTCCCCCAACTCACACATACACACACACACACACACACACACACACACACACACACACAGAGTGTCCCAAAAGCCAGTACAGTTTTAAGCCATAATAACTCTAGATGTGTAAATGCAACAAACTCTGAAATATTTTGAAAACCTATATAACTATAATCTTGTGCTATACATTGTTCTAGTTTATTTTTGAACTTTATAAAAACCTCTCAACAGCTCTGCTCAGTGACCGAAAGGAATACATTTTTAATTCTTACCTAAAAATCATCCAGAGAATAAGCTTTTGTCATAACCCTACAAAAAAAGTCTTATTGAGATAGATCAGAGGACTAAAGTAGTCTTTCCCTACATATTTATTCATCAGAGAAAGTGTCATTTAGAAATTGTCATTCATAAAACTAAATAATTGTAAAAGAATTTTGTGTTTTCAAATAATTTTTATGTTAGTAGCATTTATAATTCTGAAATTATTAAAAATTTAAAACTGCACTAAGACTTTGGGACATGATATAGTTTCAATTTAAACAAATACACAATTTTTTTCTTTGTTAATTTTCTCTAGGATTTTATTTTCTGTAATCAATATTTTCATGTATGCTACAATCATTTTCATTGTGATATTTTTACAAATATTTATAATAAGCGCTGCAACTTGCAATGATAAATGTCTCATAAAATGGTATCTGCTGCTTCTGAATGCGTGATAAAAATCACCTCTGTCACTTTTAAGCCAGCCTTTCATTATTTACTGGGTTAGCCCAGTAGAAATGAAAAATAATTTATGAGAAAATTATTAAGAATCTCAGATATCTATTAATTTAGTTTCTATTTGTCTACATATCAGCTTTCATATTTTGTAAAATGAAGAAGTATTCTATAAGATCACAAAGATTTCTTCTAGCCCTAATATTCAAGCTAGGTTTTTAAACATTAGATTTTTTATAACAGTTGGTTCATGCATAGGTTTAGAAAATATGCCACCTTATTCTCTGAATTTATATGTGATATTTAAAAGTTGTTCCAAACTTAGTCATATCCATAAACATATTTAAATTCTTTGTTAATCATTTTATTCCCTCTTTTCCCTGAGGGAAATTGAAAAGGGAGGACACCAATGTTTTTATTTTCCCCTTTTGTTTATTTATTAATCTACGTGGTTCATGATTTTTTATATCATATGTATATTGGTCTAAGAAATATACAACTATTACATAGTTAATGTTATATGCAAAGGCTTGCCTCTGCAGGGAACTAAGTTCCTGAATGGAGGGTTGGAGTCTGTGAAGTGGAACGAGAGACAGCACACTCTATGGCATGGTCATAAAGTTCGATTTATTGGCAAAAGCTTGTTCAATTTATTCAAGAAAGCTTGAGATTTTTATAGTCTTACAAAGTTAGAGTTCATTAGAGATAGAACAATTATTTGGCTAGGATTACAAAATTTTCTTGGGGCCCAGAAATTCCCAGGACCCCAGGTGCAATGCTTCTTAGAAAAAAAAAAAAAGAATGTACAGAGTAAATTCATCAAACAATATAATAACAGTGAAACTTTAAAGGTAAATGTACCTTGTGGTCATCACGTCATGTCTGGCAGGACATGAGCTTCTCTAAAAATATCACATTTATTTACTCCAAGACTTATACAATGCTTTTTAATTTTTAACATTGTCATAAGATTTTTTAGAATAGAGACATTTAATTTTCTCAAGAACTTATTTATTTCCCTCAGCCCATTTATTAATCACTCGTACAATAGCTTGTTTTTGTGTAGGGGTCAGTAAGCCATGCAGTGGCCTACTTCTCTTACTTTTTATTTGCTACCAATGTGTCCATCTATCACTGATGTTTACTGTTCTTTTCATCATATCATTATTTATGTAAGCTCAGTATAGGGGAGAGAAGGGTCAGGTTGATTGGATCTGGAATTGTTTCAAACAAGAGGGAGTAACTGGAGATTTCTTTTGGAGTTTTGGGGGAAAGCTATCAATTTCCCAAGTTTCCCAGTCACTAAGTTTGTTTAATGCTTCACTAGTAGAGAAACCTTTCATGTTTGGGCAGAAAGTACAAAGGGGCTTTTGGGGGTGAAGGGCTACGTGCTCAGCCTCATTGTAATGGATGGGTATATACATACAGCTATGCTAAGAACTCCTAGGACAGAAATTAAGCAGATAATCATTAACCAAATACATCCCCGAATGCTTAGTTCTGTGGGGGCTTCTTCATGGTGCCTTGCACACAAGAGGGTCAGGCCCCTGTGGAGACCATGTCATTCCACGCAGGGTCCTTGCTTCCTGCAGTTATATTTATTATTATATTACATTATATTTATTTATTTAAAGAGCTTTTATATTATTATTATTATATTAACCTTAAAGGGTTGTGAAAGTTCCTATTCTATTTTTGTGGGGGTGGGAATGTATAGTTGGACCATAATCAAGTCATCTTCATGTGTGTATAAATACATTATATATATGTGTGTGTACAGATATGTGTATATACATATGTATATTTGTATATAAATTGTACATACTAAAAGGATAGTCATTGGCAAAGACCTTGGAATTCCTTAAGAAAGAAAAGCCTCTAAAATATTAACACTTGTTTTAGGCAAGAAACAATGCATTATCTTAGTTGGCATCATTGCCCAATCATAGAAAGCAAGATCATCAGATGGAACTAATGGTTTGGTTTTTGTTTAATCTTAAAACAGTCTTAAAGTAGTAATCTAGTATAATCAAGGATTCATAGCTAACATTTATGTAGTACTATAAGGTTTCCAAAAGTGCTTTAGAAATAGTATCTCATTTTATCCTCACACAACTGTGGAAGATAGGTGCCATTATTATCCCCACTTTATAGAAGAAACTGAGATCAAGAGATTTGATGGATTTCCCAGAGTCATGTAGCTAGTAAATATTTATGGCTGCAGTTGAACTCAGCTCTTTGAGAGTCTAAATTTAGGTCTACTTAGCTACCTAATTTCTAGAAATTTCCATTCTATAAAGTTTAATAGAGGTTTTAGTCTTCTATTATTAAAGATATTTTCATGAAGATTGTTTATGGCATACAATAACCAAATCAAATCTATTACTTTGGCCAAAAACTTAATTTTAGTTTTTGTTCTAAAAACCTAATTCATACTATTTGAATATATTGAATGAATTGTAGCATTTATTTGAATTTTAGATAACACTACAACTGTTGTGAATGGTAATCTTAATAGTACTATTAATATGGTAACAAATACCTGTTTACATTTGTGATTACAGTATAAACTGAAAAGGTTGAATTTGAAATATATAAGGATATTTAACTGAAATCAATATTAAGATAAATTTAGAAGATAGATATTTAATTTCATTGTGATTTATGAATGATCTGATATATGTATATGAGGAACCACTTCAATAGTATAGATGATAATTTATGCCTTTTCATCCTATGCTTTTGTCAAATTTTTCCACAACAGCACTACACTGAGCCCACCTAATATACCAAGAACATTTTTCTAGCTTTTTGACATTGTATATGTGTTAAAGTTAAGGAACATACAAGCTCATCTCTCACTTTTACTAGAACTGGACTTACCTCCTTTGCCAGTCATACATTACTTTTGAGCATACTTCTTCTGCCTGATTCTTTGTTGATAATATCTACTCATTGGTGACAAATCCTATTCATTTTTACCATGCAAACTCTCCATTGTCCTATGCTGACCAAAACTTTTATTCTCTGAATGTTAGCATCCCATACTTCAGAGCTATAGCATGACTAGAAAATTGGTGGTGTTTAAAAAAAATTAGTCAGTTGTCTCAAGAAGCTCGAACTCTAAATTTCCCAAATGCAATCCAACTAAATCTTCAATACAATTAGGAGCCCATTTCATATTCTGTGCCACAACTAGCCAATCTCCAAGAACTGCCTATTCAACTAAATGAATCATTCTTCTTTAGGTCTAAGTTTTTTTTTTAATTTAATTTTTTT
Organism: Myrmecobius fasciatus; assembly: GCA_023553655.1. Lineage (NCBI taxonomy): Eukaryota > Metazoa > Chordata > Mammalia > Dasyuromorphia > Myrmecobiidae > Myrmecobius > Myrmecobius fasciatus. Next base: position 23,483 of record JAJPUD010019164.1, read on the forward strand.
TTATTTGCAAAACATATGTATGGGTAATTCTTCAACATTAACCCTTACAAAGCTTTCTGTTACAAATTTCCCCCCCCTGTCCCCACCCCTCCCCTAGATGGCAGGATATCCATTACATGTTATTTATGATAAAATACTTGTAGGTCTAAGTTTTAAATAATTATAGAACATAGGAGTAGCAGCACGTATATCACAGGGTGATTGTGAGGATCTAATGAGATAATACATGCAAAGTACTTTGCAAACTTTGAACCTATATGATAAATACATATATATGTTATACACATTTTATCTGTTTCATCAGTTTATTTTTGTGATATTTTCTTTTTTTTTTAATTTTTATTTTATTTGCATAACATATGTGTGGGTAATTCTTCAACAATAACCCTTACATAGCTTTCCGTTACAAATTTTTCCCCCCAACTCCCCACCCCTCCCCTAGATGGCAGGATATCCACTACATGTTAATTATGTTAAAATATTAGCAAATCGAATATATGTATACATATTTCCAAACTTATCATTGGTGTGTAAGAAAAATCTTATCTACACAAACGATATATCAGATAAAGGAAACACAATGTAAGCAAACATCAATCAAGGAGTATGAGAATGTTATGTTGTGGTCCACATTTCGCATCCCTCTCTCTGGGTGTATATGGCTTTCTTCAGTGAACAATTGGAGGTGGTTTGAAACATTTCATTGTTGAAGAGAGCCATGTCCATAAGAATAATGTTTTAAAATGCTAAATACTATTTGTATTCTCAGTATCTAGCCTGGTGTTGGACACATAGTAGGTTCTTAATAAACCTAGTAAGTGGATTGATTGATGAGTACTGAAAAAAGGTATTGTGCATTAATCTGGGATTATATCTAAAATGTTAGCATAAACTGAGTTTTCTAGAGAGAACACGCACATTTTGGAGATTTGAAGGAGATGTTTTATTTTGGTTTTGTTCATGTGTAATTTAATTATTGTGGGGACCTCCTGGTGTGGAAATTGCTTCTACCAATGTAGATAGCCAATGATCAGTAACTTAGAATATTGATGAGTTCCTCAGGCCATTGAGATATGATGATTTGTCCCTGGTTACACAGCTAGTGTGTGTCAGAATCAGGACTCAAGACTAGAGAACTTCTTTGTCCCAAAGCCAGCTCTTCATCTGACCAACACAATATTATCCAAGGACTTTAGTGTTTCTCTCCACTGGAGCTGGTTTAGCACTCCAACATAGGGCAATTTGCCATGAACAATACTTTCCCCACACAACAGGAAACTGCCTGAAAATCTATATCTGCTTGCTGAAAGAGGAGTGAATAGAGATACACAAAGAATCAGACTGGCGCCCAAACAGAGAAGGGAGGGAAAGAATGAGGAGGACCAAAAATGACTGAATAGCAGCAACAAGTCTAAGGAAAATATTTGCAAGATGTCCTGCCTTGGAGTCTAGTCTGGTTCTCTAGGGAAAGATCATACACAGACACGTGCACAAATGCTCACATGTGCACTCACACGCGCACACACACACACACACACACACACATCTGGCACTTGCAAAGAAGATAACCTAACCTGACACTGACCTTGGCAGACTTACAGAAGTAATATTTTTTACCAGGATGAACTGTTGTTGAATAATTCCTCCAATGCATTAGTCATGTTTTTCTTTAACATTAGACATTTAGGTTTTCTTTTTTTTTTTCTACCTGTTTTAATGGATAGGTCTGTTCACTGTGATCTTAGAAAGGAAAAAAAAAACCCTCTATTAACACTGGAATTGTTTCCATCTCATGTATAGTTTTAAGAAGATGAAACATCATCTTTTTACCAAGTGGTCATGTCCTATCATATATAAGAAAATCATTCTTATAAGGATTTGCTTTGACTTTTAGACTTGGAAAGAGGCAAACATAACTGTGGAAGGAAGAGAAGATTTCGCAAAGCCCTATATATGGCCCTAGAGAAGGGATGGGATTGGTATAAAGAAGGCTGTGTAGTTAGGTGATCATTATCTGACCTGGGTAATCAGGAGCATTGGTTTCAAATACAGACTTTCACATATACCCTTTTTAGGGAAGAAGATACTGAATGGCTTTGTTTCTTTATATGAAAAAATAAGGGGGCTTGAATTAGATGATCTCTAATAAAGTCCCTTCTTGCTTATGATAGCCTAGTATTTTGTCTACCTATACTGAATGAAATTGAACAATATTGTCTTTCAGTCTCCTTTTTTCTAAGCATTCTTCAGAAAGTGACTTTAAAATATGCTCATAAATAATAGCACCTCTATTCATGGATTTAACAACTATAATATTGATAAGTGAGTAGATTTCACTTAAAATCAGGAATCTGTGTATATGCAGGAAGCAAACAGGTATACTGGAAAGTTCTGGAATTCAAGGCAGTAAACTTGTCCAAATCCTCCCTCTGATACTTGTTTATTGTATGACTACGGCCAAGGTTCTCAACCTTTCTGAACCTATTTCCTTATTGCTAAAATGTGGTTAACAATACATGTGCTATCAATCTTACTGTCCTGTGGTGAAATTAAACCTTAAGATACTCTAGAAATGTGACAATATATATGACTAAGTCATATGAAAAGTTTGACACATTTAGTCCATTTTCCTGGGAAAGAGTAGAGATTTTAATGAAAGTTGCTGGGAGGGACCTTACAGGCTGTTTAGTCTACCTGGAGGGAATTAAAATACTTTCACAAGATCAACAAACCAGTGAATATTTGAGGCAGAATTTCAACTCAGGTCTTCCCAATTTTGAGTCCAGTGACTTATTCACTATTAGATGGATTCTCCAATTCTTTCTTTTTTTATTTTTTATTTTATTTTTAATTTTATTTGCATAACATAAGTGTGGGTAATTCTTCAACAATAACCCTTACATAGCTTTCTGTTACACATTTTTCCCCCTAACTCCCCACCCCTCCCCCAGATGGCAGGATATCCACTACATGTTAATTATGTTAAAATATTGGCAAATCGAATATATGTATACATATTTCCAAACTTATCATTGTTGTGCAAGAAAAATCTTATCTACACAAAAGATATATCAGATAAAGGAAACACAATATAAGCAAACATCAATCAAGGAGTATAAGAATGTTATGTTGTGGTCCACATTTCACATCCCTTTCTCTAGGTGTATATGGCTTTCTTCAGTGAACAATTGGAGGTGGTTTGAAACATTTCATTGTTGAAGAGAGCCATGTCCATCAGAATTGATCGTCATATAGTACTGTAGTTGCCGTGTATAATGATCTTCTGGTTCTGCTCATTTCACTCAGCATCAGTTCATGTAAGTCTCTCCAGGCCTCTCTGAAATCATCTTGCTGGTCATTTCATTTTTTTTAAATTTATTTTTTAAATTTTATTTTTTAAATTTTATTTGCATAACATATGTGTGGGTAATTCTTCAACAATAACCCTTACATAGCTTTCCGTTACAAATTTTTCCCCCAACTCCCAACCCCTCCCCTAGATGGCAGGATATCCACTACATGTCTCTCCAGGCCTCTCTGAAATCATCTTGCTGGTCATTTCTTACAGAACAATAATATTCCATAATATTCATATAC
>JAJPUD010019165.1:0-27079 GCA_023553655.1 Myrmecobius fasciatus
GTTTTGACATTTTTTCCAATCATGCTCTGCAGCTGGGGACCTGGTTATCCAGAATGGAGGATAAGCATGTCCAGAATGTCACAGTGCCAAAGGCATGATAGTTTCGAGGGTAGCAGTTGGTAAATTATTTTAAGTGGCTGACTATATAATATTGAGGCTGGGTATGGAAACAAGAGACACGTCAGCTAGGGAGATAGGGGGAAAGAATTTATGTATTATAGTTCTCAGGCCAGAAAGCAGGATTACTATGGGAGGGGTGAAAGGATAAAAAACTGTGGTTGGAGATTTTGGAAGTATAGGAAGGAGTTCTATTCATTGGCCTCAATGGCCAAAGTAGAATAGAAATGGAAGTTTTTAGCATTGATGAAGTGAGGGTGAGAGAAGACACATTCACTTAAATATTAATAATGATCTTTCAGAGAAGTTGATGTCATTTATGTGAATACCTTTGGTCACTGTAAGTTGAACCATAGAAAATTTTCAAGAATCATGGAGAGAGTTCATCACCTTGTATCAGCCTTTCCAAACTCAGGTAGGTTGATCTTAAGACAAAGGACACAGCCCATCATTGGGTTCATACCTGCATCGTTTATAGCTTGGTAGGAACTTCCATCGCTTTTACAAACCCAGCCCTCTATACCTCTCTTAGGAAATTGGCAAAAGGTTTTCATTGAGAAATAATGATATTAACTCACTTTTATGTTACAAATTAAGATTAAAACAATGCTTTTGTTCAATGACCTGTGAGGAGGATAGAACAAGTATTATTCCCATTTTATAGATGAAGAAGCCAAGGTTAATAGATTGTAATATAATTTCTCAGTTAAAGCCCTTGTAGGCATTTATAAATTCAGTCAACAAATAAGAGCTTACTTCATGCCAGACACTGTGCTAAATGTTGGTGATACAAAAAAAAGACAGTTACAGTCTATAACATCATGTAACTCATATGCAAATAACTAATAAATAAAAGATAATCTAGGAAGAAGAATATTTAGTGCTACTATAGGCAAGTCACTGCAAATTGACAGGATTCAGAATCAAACCTCCATAGGAAGTTAGATAACTCAGTGAATAGATCTCCAGGCCTGGAGTCAGGAAAAACTTGAGTTCAAATCCAATCTCAGATACTTAGTGGCTGAACAAGTCACTTAACCCTGTTTGCCTCAGTTTTCTTATTTGTAAAATGAGCTTGAGAAGAAAATGACAATCAATTCCCAGCATCTCTGTGAAGAAATTTCAAATGGGCTTACGAAGAGTTGGACATGACTGAAACAAATTAACAACAAAAATAAAAGATTCAAACTTAGGTCTCTTGATAGCTAGTTCAATGCTCTTTCCACTATACTATGGTGTCTGTCAGTGAGCATGGGGTGAAGAAGCCTGTGTTTTAGTTGCTGGAACCATTCAGAAGTTTCAGAGACCTCAAAGTTAACTAATACCAGTGACAAGGAAAGAAATTGTGTAAACAACATGGTGTCTGTGGTTTTACTGTTTTAGGAAATGAGAGTCGTTTATGTATGGCATGCAGATTTATGTATATTGCCCCATATTTATGAAATGGAACATGGTCTCTTGGGAAACCACTTTGGGAGATCCTTGGGGATGCTGTCAAACAAGGATCCCCACAACCCTGGGTGAGATGATTGGCCTCCCAGTGTAGTTCAGTTGGAAAACATGGGACTAGAAATGAGGCAACATAGGTCCTGGTCTCTCTTGTATTACTAAACCAGCCACAGGACGAGCACAACCTCCCTGTATAACAAAATGGTTTCTTTGGGTTCTGACTTTCATAATTATGGCCAGAAGGGACCTGAAGGGTCATCACCCAACCCCCTTGCTTGATTAACAATGAGGAAACTGAGACCTAGAGAGTTTAAATGACTCTGTCAGGATCACATAGTTAATAGATTTCTGAAACAGATTTTGAACAAATGTCTTCCTGATCTTGAGTCCAGGACTCTATACACCATGCCATGCCATTTCTCTGCAATTCTATCCTGTGCAACCTTTCATGAATATCTACTCCTCACCCCATCATAATTGATCTGATTATCCTTTACATCCTGCATTTCTTGTTACCAGAATCCACATGGTCAGGTTGACTCTGTGTTGTGGCCAGAATGTCTACTTTGGTGAAGGGAATAGTCCTCATTATGATTGGATCAGGTTAGCTGTTTGAGTGCTAAAGTGGGGCAAGGATTCTGTCTTTCCTTCAAGATCTGGAGAAATCAACTTTTCCCAGTAACATTGATGAAGGCAGCATCCACTCACTGATAATACCTATTCCATCCAGAAACTATAGATGACTGCTTTTGACCTGGGTGGAAGGAAAGACACAACCTGGTGTCATTTGTGAATCAAGGTGGTTTTGTAAAGTAAGCTATTTTAGCCAAGAGCTGGCTAGGTGACCATTTCCATTTACCTTCTTGCTTGCTGAAATATAATAAGCCACATTTAATTTTTTCTTAATAGCACTATATTTGTCATCATTATGATGGGGAGACCCCTTTGGACTCTGTGTCCCTGGTCTAAAACTAACTTGAGTCTGTTGATTAGAAAGTGTTAAGAGAGAGGGGGAAAGAAGGGGAGGGGAGAGAAGAGAAGAGGGGAAAGGGAAAGGAGGGAGGAAGAGAGAAAGAAAAATAGGGAGGGAATAGAGAGGAGAAGGGAAAGAGAAGATATGAGATAAGTTTACTTAGCTAGTTGTTTGGGTCAGAACAGGGTTCCCTGTCAAGCATCTGTCTATAAGAGGTTAAAAGGATGCAGGCTTACAACATTGCTAAAGGCCAGAGAGCTTTGCTGAATAGCTGGTCATCTTAAAAATGAGCTGGGCTATTTATAATTTGGCAGGCTGCCACATTGTTTTAATGAATGGCAAACCGTGACGGCTGACACACTTTGTCTACCGAATCCACGCCTATGTTTGGAAATGTTCTGCCTTGGGTCACATCAATAGTCACTTTCTTTGCTCATTGTTTTGAATGTGTTGGTTTTTCAGGAGGCATTGTGGTACAAAAGAAAGAGATCTGGTTATGGAATTAGAAGACCTGGATTCAAATCTTTCTTCTGCTACCTATTATATTACCATGTGTTTCTTTCATTATCCATTTGGCTGCCCTCTTTTGGACATCTCCATCATTCCCCCAAGAAACTCATCGTTCTGAAAAGTCCCATTAATCTTGATAATCACACCTCATCAGTACCTTCTTATTGGAAAAGAGGGTGATGAGCTCTTCCCCAAAGCCCATTTTTAAAGTGCTCTGGCCAGATGTCTCTTTCTTTACTATCTGGATGCACTCCTCCATCATGACCTTGCTTCAGGTATCTTCCCCTCTTTTTAGCTTCTTTTTATATGTTGTCTTTCCCTATTCAATTATAAGATCCTTGAGGGCAAAAACTGTTTTTCTTTTTCATATTTTTATCTCCAGCATTTAGTATATAGAGTTTGGCACACAGTAAGTACTTAATAAATATTGACTGGCTTATAAACCATATGACTTAGGGCAGTCACTTAACCTCTCTGGGACAATTTTCTTACTCTGTAAAATGAAACTGATTTTGTGGTCTTTAAGGTCTCTTCTAGGTCTAGCTCTCTAAGTCTTATGAACCCATGGAGTTTGAAGTAAGGGGAAAGAAAAAGTCAGAGATAACCTCCAACTATAAGTAGGGGAGACTGAATGATCAGTAAGAGTACTGGCCAAAGTAGTCAACAAAGAGAGTAGGTTTGAGGAGAAAGCTATGAGAAACCTGCTTCTAGACCTATTGAGTTTCATGTATTGATGGAATATTAACTATTCGTTTATAGAGTATAAAGAAATGATAGAGATTTCTTGCAGACTGAGATCTAGGTCTAGAGTCTGAAAAATTCAGACCAAGACTAAAAGGTAGAGTTTTGGGAATTATCTGTCTAATTGTATTGGTGGAACGAAACTATAGGACTCAGTAAAAATTGCTAAGGGAGAAAACAGAGATATAAGAGGCTAGATTAGATTCTAGCTAGAGAAGGGAAGTAGCTCAAGCACTTGATCTTGGGGAATATTCCCCTAAAGGAAGTTGGGAAAAAGAGACAGTGAAAAAGACAGAAGACAGAGATGGAAGGGCAGTGGGGACAGCGCAGTGCTACTGAAGGCAAAGGGGGCTGGAATATCCAGGAGAGGGAATCATCAACACTGTCAAACACTATTAGCAGTGACTATTAGCAGTTTATTTTATTTCAAATTATCCTTTTATGAAGAAAGTAGAAAAAGTTATCAGCCTACTTGGTGTTCTGGTCTTCAAATTGGTGTGTGTATGTGGTACATGTAAATACCTTTTTCATTTATATGATTATTTTTCCTTTTTTGAAAAAAACTAAAACATATTAATCAGTTGGGATAATAGTATCTCCAGATGTGACAAAAGACACTTCAGAAATAATGAGCTTGGATTTGAATGATCTGAACAGGATTTTTCCCTCCTTAGAAAGTCTTCCATACTTAAAACAGAGTTCTTAGATATACTTTTTAAATGCTCTCTTATTCAATGTATTCAGTTTTCTAGTATACTCCATCTTTCTTGCTTTCAAGCATGAATAACTTGAGCTCCCTCAAGGGGAAATTTTTGTTGAGATTCAGAACCAAAGGAGGTTGACTTCCTGTGAGACATAAAGACACACAGAGACAGAAGGGGGGGGGAAGAAAAATACAAACATTTTTTTTATCATAAGGGAACCCGAAAGAGCCTTGTTGAGAATAGGAGTGGGAGTATTGAGACTTGTGGAAATTGCACATTTTAGAATGGAGAATCAGAGAGAGAATAGAATCGGAAAAGGAAGGGAAAAAAAAACACCCAGCTTTGTTGATCTGAGGCCACATTCTTCTTCTCTTCCCAACAGGTGTATAGGATATCATATCCGGACATTATTTATGGGTTCTAGGCTTTATCTGCTGGAGAAACCAGCTGTAGCTAATATTTCTCCTTCAGGATCTGATGAGCCTGGTGGTCCATCAGTTAAGGAGGGAAAGCCCTTAAAAAAACCAGTGGCCCAAGAGGTGTGTGGGGGTGATAGGAAGAGGGTCATGGAGGAGATGGGTTGGATTTGTATAACTCAATCAGTAACACAGAAAGTTGTTATCCACCCTTTCTTCTGCATTCTTCTCTGTCCAGAAGGGACAGATCTTAAGGATTCAGAGTAGGTACAGAAGTCTCTGTGTATGTAAGAAGGAACTTTTAAATTATTGCTTTATAGCTGAAGGATATCCTCAGATCCTCAACTAGCTGAAACTGAGAGATTCACTACTTCTGTCCCCTCCCTCCCATGTTGAAAGATGGTACCTACTGATCTTTATCTTTGGATTAACCATATGGGTCTCTCCTTCCAATTGAAGGACCTTATACATATCTCAATATGTATATTTTTGGTGTGAGTTTTCTCTCTGCCAGTATAAGTTACAACCCTTCTGTAGTTCAGCAGAAAGCTTTTTTGAGTTGTAAGGGGCTAGAAAAAATCATTGGAACAATGACTTTCTATGGACTTAGCTAGCCTTGGCTCTCAATAACTGACCAATCTGTAGCTCCTATTTTTCTAGCTTAAGAGACTCAACTTAGTTGTGTTCTCTGTTGACCTAACTCCCAAAGCTGAAGGGTCTGCTTTGTGGGATGAGGAGATACATTCAAGCAGGACTAAGTGAAGGGAGAAATTGAGCTTATTTATACCATGCCCTTTTCTTCCCCATTTTCTCCCCCTCCTTCCCCCAATACAATATGGTACCAAGATAACTTGTCACTTTTGCCTCAGGCCAGGGCAGTGTGGAGTCATGAATAAGAGTGCTCAACTTGGATTGTGGACTGGATTCACTTCTTGACTATTATTAGCTGGGTAGTCATGGGCAAACCATTTATATTTGCCTCAGTTTTCTCATTTGTAAAATGTAGTTAACCTATCACGGTTGTTGAGATCTGTATTAAATTGTTTTGCAAACTTAAAATCCTATCCGGAAAACCTGTGACTATTGTTAACATCATCCACCTTTCTTTATCATTTTTCATAAAGAAATTCTGGAGCAAGTCACTCTTTTGCTATTATTACTTTATATTTAATGTTTTGCAGGCTCTTGCAAAGGTAGACATGATAGCTGTTTATAAAAATTGTTATAAATTATCATTCCATTTCTACTCTCAGCCCCATCCCTTCCCCTACCCACACTCACACCCACATACATTGAGGCTGTGTCGGAGTAGGACAACACAGTGGTTGCTGGCTTAAGTAATGGATGTGAGAGAGAATGGGGTTATGAAGGAACACAGCTCTGCCCTGACTCTCAAATCCCCAGGCACAGCCCTGCCTTCCCAGCTCACCTTCCCCAGCATCCCCAAGGTTGGAGTGTCTCAGATGATGCCGGCTACCCAGCAGGAGCAGCTGGTGAGGCTGACTAATGAGCCTTCCTGTCAGCCGTGCTGTCTCTGCTTTTCAGAAGCTAGTGAGAAGCTTGCAGACCCACTGGGTCTCCTGAATGCATCTGGTGAATCCCTTCCCATTCCTAGGAGACAAAAGACAGCAAAATTTGAAATGGGTGGGAAGGAGAAGAAGGAGGGAAAGGACAGGGAGGTCTGTAAAGGTTCCTTGAGCTTTCCTAGAAAAAGAGGAAGTCCTCGAGAGAGTATGTTGTATCTTTGTATCTTTCTTAACATTTAGCAAAATATTCTGCACATAGTGGATGCTCAATAAATGTTTGTTAAATTGAAAATGAAAAAAATAGAGTGTTTTTCATCTGCAGAGTCTCAAACCGTCAAGGGCTTTTGGGAGCCAGCCATAACAACAACAACTAGTATTATATAGTGCTTTAAGGTTTACAAGGTTTACATGTTGAAGTGGATAGAGTGTTGGGACCAGCATCAGAAAGACTCATGTTTCTTTTCTTTTCTTTTTTTTTTTTTTTTTTGTTTTTTTTTTGGCAATTGGGATTAAGTGACTTGCCCAGGGTCACACAGCTAGGGAATGTTAAGTGTCTGAGAGCAGATTTGAACTCAGGTCCTCCTGACTTCAGGGCTGGTGCTCTAACCACTGTGCCACCTAGCTGCCCAAGACTCACGTTTCTGAGTTCAAATCCAGCTTCAGATACTCATCATCTGTGTTAACCCAGGCAAGTCACTTAACCCTGTTTGCCTTACTTTCCTGACTTGTATAATGAGTTGGAGAAGGAAATGGCAAACCACTCCAGAATCTCTGCCAAGAAAACCCCAAACAGGGTCACAAAACTGAAAAATGACTGAAAAACAGCAAAAGTTTACAAAAGGCTTTACAATATTTTCTCCATTTATCCCCCAAACAACAGTGGAAGGTAAGTGCTATGATTATCCCCCATTTTATATAGATCAGGAAATATAGGCAGGTAGAGATTCAATGACTTGCCCAGGAACACACAACCAGGATGAGTCTGAGCTAAGATTTAAACGTCTGTGCCTAGTGTTCTACCGCCCTTTCCCATCTCACCACCTCTAGCTGTCATTGCTTGCCTGGCTTAGACATTGGGCTCTCAAGTCCTACCTACTCTTCATTCTTGCTGCTTCCCTCTCTTATGTCTATACCTTTCCATCCCTTTCTCGGGCCCCAGCTGCCACACCTGTGTAAAAGGAACATTTCAGTACCTCATCTCTCACAGACCCCAATGCTGGGAAGACTTCTCCTTTGAAATTCTCAAGGCATCAATAGTGCTGCTTCTGATTTTTTTTTTTTTTTAAAGGATCCATCCATAGATTGTATTACATTTTGGGAAGCTTTGTGCTAAAGCAAACTGAGATTACATTACCAAATGTCTTTGGTTGGGACTGCTTTTTTTATTGATATCTTTTGCTTTGAAAATACTTTCTTTTCCTTCTGGCTGTGTGACCTTGGGCTAATCACTAAGCTTTGCAAGTCTTTCATTTTTATCTGGAAAACGAGGGAGTTGGACTAGCAGGCCTCTGAGGACCCTACTGACTCTGAATATGTGCTCTCATGACCCAGTATAGATCTGTTCAGTCCCTTTACCTATAAAGCAAGGGTGTAGATTGGGTGACCTGTAATGTAATGGGTGACCCTTTTCTACTCTGGAGTTGGATCCTTTTGAGCTTGTTGCTACTTCTGAAACAGAGTTGTCCCTTGCAACAAAACAGAGACAGAGAGATAGACACAGAGATAGACAGAGGTAGAAATAGATCAGAGACAGACAGAGAGAAAAAAGAGAGACAGAGACAGAAAGACAGGTACACACACAGAGATCAGAGGCAGAAAGAAAGAGATGGAGACAGACAGGCAGACAGAGAAACAGACAGACAGATAGACAAAGAAGAGCAGTTCAGCAAAACCAACCAAAAAAGGCAGCTAGAGAGCACAGTGAATAGAGCATTGGGCTTGGAGTCAGGAAGACTCACCTTTATAAATTCAAATGCAACCTTAGATACTTAGGTATTGACTCTGGGCAAGTCATTTAATCCTTTTAACCTCAATTTCTTCATCTGTAAAAGAACTAAAAAAGGAAATGGCAAACCATTCCAGTATCTCTGCTAAAAACAAATTAAAAAAAAAAAAACCAAATGGATCCTAAAGGATAAGACATGACTAAAATGAAAAACAAAACAAAACAAAACAAAACAAAAAAACAACAACAACAAAAAAAAAACACAACAAGAAGAAGCTGAGCCTGATAGGATATATAATATTCTATAAGCATTGTCTCCCTCACCCCACCCCCTTGTCAAAGCAGCTGTTGATGCCATAAAGGAAGAGCTGGACCTAGAATTAAGCAGATCTGAGTTCAAATTCTGGTCTCAGTCATTTACTGTCAATGTGACTTCACAGAACAAGACATTTAACTTCAGTTTGCCCTGGTTTTCTCAACTGTGAAATGGGGATAATAATAGTTAACTCACCTCCCAGGCTCTTGAGAGTCTCCAGTAATTTTGTATTTGTAAAAGTGCTTAGTCCAGGCAGAGAAAGTGTTCCTTCCCCTTCTGCTCTCTCTCTCTACAGAGAAGAGAAAGAGATGTATGTTCCTATCTCTTTTTAGATGATAGCTAGGTGGGCAATGATAAAGCATCAGGCCCAGTCAGAAAGTTTATCTTTCTGAATTCATATTTGACCTCAGACCCTTCCTAGCTGTGTGAACCTGGACAATGCACCTCAGTTTCCTCATCTGCAAAATGAGTTGGAGAAGGAAATGGCAAACCATTCCAGTATCTTTGCCGAGAAAACCCCAAGAGGGTCACAAAGAGTCTCGTACACAATTAAAACAACTCAACAAGAACAACAGTAACCTCTTCTTGGGTGCCAGCTTGGCTATTTTAATTATATAGAATTAGAGGTTTGTTGCTGTCGTTCTTTCCTTTTATTTTACACATATTGTTTTCCTAGTTCTACTTACCTCACTCTGCATCATTCCTCTATGTCTTCCCATGCTTCTCTGGATTCTTCGCATTTGCAGTTTCTTATGGCCCAGTGATACTCCATTTCATTCATACACCACAATTTGTATAGCCATAAAAAAATGCGTTTTGAGAATTCCACTGTTAACACAAGCAGAGCTGGAAAGAAACGCTTTCCCTTTCACACACGCTATAATTAAGCTGTCTCCCACTTATGTGCCCCCTTTAAGGGCTGCTTCTGAGGGGTTTGGATAATACAACTTTGTGTTTGGGGCTATGGTTTTACACAGAGAGGCCCTTTCAAGTGGATGCTTATAGTATTAATGCCCAGACCAGGAAGACTGTTTTTAGCTCATACATTCACAAGGCTGACAATGATGTCCCTTCACTCCCACGACCTTCATTTTAGCTAATTAGTTAATAAAGTGAAATCAGAATTGCCTCTGAATTCTGCAGATCTGGGCCCAAAGAATCTGGGATGTTACCTTTGGGAAAGCAGCAGCTCCAGGGATGCCTTTCATAAAAATTCCAGTGTAGATTTCTGTTTATTTTATTTTATTTTTTGGTATGCACAGCCATTGCCCCAAAGAGAGATTTAGATGCTAAACCTGCCTAGTTGGAGAGGAGTCATTTTTGACTTCCTGGTAAATACTCCCAGGCCAGGAATGTATTTGTGAAATTTTTAGAAGATCCCAGAAAAGCCCCCCTAAGTAAACATGTGGAGCTCTCTCAAGCTCTGTCTCTCTCTCTGTACTGACATATGTATGTATATATGTAGGCAGGTATGTATAAACATTCTGGGGACGACGTTTGCTCCGAAAATGAGACTTTTTATACACCACATGCAAGCTTTTTATTTGACAACAGAGTCAGATGTGAGCTGTCAAATACAGGGATTTGAAGTTAAAAGTTGACTTTTTCCCTGTAGCTATAGACAAAGGACTGTGTCAGCCCGGATTCCAATTTCCTGGGATTTGGTCTGTCTGCAAGCAAACTCAATGTTCTCTCAGCATTTAAAAAAAATGGGGGGAGGGGGTGTCTGCTGAGGAGGGGGTGCCTTTGGGGGAGAGTTTAATCAGTTATTTTTTTTAGTGGGCTTAATTGTATAAAGATTATAATGCATATAAAACGTCTGTAATTAGAAGGGGGGCTGGTTCTATTAGACAGTGTTTTAGTGAAGAAAATTATAGTGTTCATAAGCAGTTTAAGGAGGAGGCAGCATATATTAGCATGCAACAAGTTTCTGTTCATTCAAGCTGAGTATTTAGCAGGGCTCCCTGGGAGTTCTTGTTCCCTTTCTTGGAAGTAAATCTGCTTCCTGAATGCCACCTTGTCCTTTCCTCTGGCCAGACCCCTTGGGGTTTAAGGTATTTGGAATACAAATCCTTTCTTTGGGACCTTTACATGACCCAAAGTTCTTTCCATCAAGAGATTTCTTTTGGCCACAACAAAATGAATTTGAGTTTTTAGGTTTGTTTTGTTTTTCATTTCAGCTGTAAATCCATCCGCAAGGTACTAGCGCCTCACTTTGGAATGTTTCTCAACATAGCATTTTGGGTAGGGTTTCAGGGTCAGAGAAATCATATTTAGGAGATGACCATCTCCCAGAGATGAGGTTTTTTTAGGTGCATCTGTATCTGGAGTTAATTTACATTAGGACAGTATGAATCCATGAAAAAGTGACTAATAGAAATTGAGTTAGGGCTCTCTGGCAGGTTTGCTGAAATCCTAATGAAACTTGGATTGCTTTGATCTGCACATTTGAGTCATTTATAAGTGGGAGAGGGAAAGAAAAAGAGAGAGGAAGAAAGAGAGGGAGATGAAAAGAGAGAGGGAGAAGGAAAGAAAGAGAGGGAGAAGAAAGGGAAGGTAGGGAAAGGAAGGGGAAAAGAGAAAGGAAGAGGAAGAAAGAAAAGAAGAAGGGGGAAAGAGAGGGAAGAGAAAAGAAAGGAGAGGGAAAGTGAAAGAAAGAGGAAGAAGGGGAGAGAGAGGGAATATATTAGCATTCATGTGAGTTGCTCAGTTGAGATTAGCAATGGCCTTGAGGGGAGGGTAAGCTTTTAAACTAACCCTCCCCACCCCCCCTTTTTAGAAGTGTGCTAACATAATGCAGTGGAAAGAATGCTTGATTTGGCAGGGAAGAGAAAGAAATAAACATTTATGTAGCACCTATTCTGTATGTGCTAAGAACTATGCAAAAATACTTTATAAATATGATCTCATCTGATCCTCATATCAATGTTGGGAATAAGGTGCTATTATTATCCCCATTTTATAGCTGAGTAAAACTGAGGTAGAGTGAGGTTAAGTGATTTATGAGGATCACACAGTGAACTCAGTTCTTACTGACTCCAGTCCAGGCATTCTATCCACTCTACCACCTAGCTGCCCCTTTTCCCTAGGCTAAGCTACTTTAATCCTGGGCAACCTCCCTGTAGTAGAGTGCCTTCAATACCTGATATCTTCAAGTGGCTTTTGGCTTGCATGCCTTGTCTAATTGGTTTGGGGAGAATGGTCAACACTGAAGATCTGCAATTTAGATTTTAACTAAAGGGGTACCAAGAAGTTCCCTGATTCCTGCAAAGTGCTTGATGAGAGGGAGCCTGCCTCCCATTGCCCGTCCAGTCTCTGGTTGGTCCAAGGCTGCCTCTCTGCCTTCCTTCTCTTCATTTCAGCAAGGCCAATGTGGAGATTTTTGCTGGATGAAATAAATATGTTTGTAATTGTTTGTGGTATGTGAAAGCAATCCCGGAAGCATTAATTGGCTTGAGTCTTGTGTGAGACAGAGTGTCTGCTGGCATGTTTTTCTTTTCCATTAACACTCGTGTGATAAACAGCTTAGATGCACAGAGAAAAAAAATTAATGGAACTATTGTAACAATCATGCACATGTAGGTAATTTATTAAGGACAATTAAAAAGCTTTAAAAATCATTCATGAGGTGAAATGAACAGGAAGTCTATCTGTGGTGTAGGTTGGCAGGGAGCCCACCAGTAGCAGCCAGTTATAGGTGGATTGTATGGATTCTCTTCCCTTCTTTCCCCTATCCTATTCCTCTCATCCCCTCCCCATTAGGATAGCATGACCACAAGGAGTTATTGGAATTCCATTCTCGTGTGTGTGTGTGTGTGTGTGTGTGTGTGTGTATATGTATATATATATATATGCACATATATATGCATATATATGCACATATATATGCATATATATGCATATAGTCCTTATTAGTTTCCTTTTATTACAAGCCCCTGAGATGTGAACCAACATTCTAGTTCTGCTGAAGCAAATCCACCAACTTCATTCTGATGGATGATGTCCAGAATTTTCTGGAGGGACAAAAGGACACTTTCCATAAAATCCAGAAAATAAAAATGAAACATCTTTTGTTTCTCTTGGTTTGCCTGACTCACATAGGTATGTTCACATATACCCATGGTGCTTCTGTGCTTTACTATAATGATATGGTCAGAGGTCAGTTTTAGAGGATAGTCCATTTATAGCTTAACCAGGGGACAACCAGGCATAATGGTTAGAGCTCTGAGCCTGGAGTTGAGAAGTTTTGTTTTTGTCATTCATTCCTATACTATTCTTTGTGACCCCATGGATCTTAGCATACCAGGCCTTTCTATCCTCTGCTATTTCTCAAAGTCTGTCCAAGTTTATGTTCATTGTTTCCATGACACTATCCATGATACATACAATCTATCAGTCTCATCCTCTGTTGTCCCCTTTTTCTTTTGCCTTCAATCTTTTCCAGTGTCGAGGTCTTTTCCAATTAGTCCTTTCTTATTATGTTGCCACAGTATTTAAACATCAACTTCAGTATTAGACCTTCTAGTTAATAGCCTGAATTAATTTCTTTAAGTATTAATTTGAGTCTTTAAATACTAATTTGATTTCCCTGCTGACCCAAGGACTTTTTTCCAAAAGTCTTCTCCACTACCACAATTTAAAGACCTGAATTCAAATCTATCCTCAGATACTCAAATACATTCAGTCCCTAGGTATACTGTGTGTAGCTCCCGAGCAACTCACTTCTTTTTTTGTCTTAATTTCTTCAATTGTAAAATGGGGATTGTGACAGCATCTACCTCTCAGAATTGTTGTGAAGAGCAGGTGAAATAATATTTGTAAACTGCTTAGCAGAATGCTGCCACATATATAGTAAACCCTATATAAATGCTTCCTTTCTTCCCCTCCCTTTCTCTTATAAAACCTTCCTATATCTTTTAGCCTGGATGTATCTACCCCTACTCTGGGGCTCTGGGGGTTGAGAGTGAAGTCAGGATGATCTTGGTTCAAATGCAGCCTCTGTATTTGAACATACTAGCTGTATGATCTTGGTCAAGTCATCTTGCCTCAGTTTCCTCTTATAAGAAAATTGTTGACTGATGCAAATGGAATTTTATTTTTAAGCACACTTTAAACCTTAAAGCATTTTAAAAATGTCAGCCATGATGATGATTGATGGTGACAGTGATAGAATATGTAAAGAATAGAATAATAATAACACTAGTTTAGTAATCTTCCCTTGTCTGTGTGATGCTTATGTCTATGTTTACAGATATTGTTCCCACTAGAAAATGAACTCTTTAAAAGCAAACCCAATTTTAATTTTTCTTATTATAGAAATATAGAACAAGCTTGCTGTTTGATTGACTGATCATTGCTTTTAATGGTATTTTGGATTCATCTGTCTTTACAACCATATAGGACATTTTTATTGTTTCATAAAAAGAGGATGCATTTAAGAAAATAAAATCTTTGAGGGTTATCAGGTTGTGGTGGTGATAGTGATGGTGATGGTAGTGATAATGTTGAGACCTCTGATTTTTATTGGTAGGGAAACTCCACCAACACAGACAATTAATTTTGATAAATTCTCATCTTAGGGATTAGAATTGCTGAGGGGCACTGAATACTTGCTCAGGGCCATAGATATGGAATTCAGAAGAAGGACACAGATAATATGTTCAAAGAAGGTACCTGACTCAACTCTTCCAATCTATGTCACTATCCACTCTGTCTCTCAAAATAAAGATGGTTGTATATTAAAGAGTTCATCTCTTTCTGATCCATGTCTCCCTTTCCCTGGGTGATTTGGGAGAAACCATGTTTGTAGATCCCCATTGCAGAAACAGTACATCTGCCTGCACCTGCTTGAGAAAGGCTTTAGCTTGTTTGCTAGAGAGGTAAATTAGATGCTTCAACTTGAACCTGATAGTCTTTGTTTTGGAGAAAGAGAATTCGAACATGTCATTGCCATTTGTGGATATAAGTTCTTTGGAGGATGGTAAATTATAGAAACATTTCCCTAGCTTATAATACACAAGAGTCCTTTCTTCAAAAGATGCAATATTAGATTGTGACCTCCCCATTACATTGAGAGTAAAGACTGTTTTTTGCCTCTTTTTTGTATCCCCAGCACTTAACACAGTGCCCAATGTTTAGTAGACACTTAAGAAATGTTTTTGACTATTTATTGAAGGAGAAAGGCTTTATGTCCTTCCAAATAAAATGAGAAATAAGTATGGGAAAAGATTTTTTTTCCTCCTCTGTGGCAGCAAGACCAATTTGAAATGACATCCCTGCTATCTCACTTCTCCACTTATCAAATTTCATCCTTCCTCTGTCCTTACCCTGAGAATTTAACTGGAAGGAGAAAAGTTCCCATCTGTGCAGTTTCCTTTTATGTGAGCATCACCAGGGTGGCTTCATTTCCCTTTTTCTATACTCGATAAACTCATAGGAATTGACTTAGTTCATAAATCAAGGAATCATAAATTAGAGCCTGCTCCTCTCGTTTTACAGATGAAGAAAGCCAGGTTCAGGGAAGTGGAGCAATTTACCCCTATTGACACAGACCGTTAATATCAGAGGCAGAATTGGAATACAGGACCTTCGACCTATAGCTATTGCTTTTTCCCACTGAACATATGGTTAGAAAGGAACAGAACCAGGACTCAAATTTGGAACCTCTCAATATAAATCCACTCTACTGTACTTACTGTTAAAATTAACTATCTTCCAGCCATTAAATCTTTATTCTCTGTGGTTTGGGGAAATTAAATGGCTTGACTATGGTCACATAGGTAGAAAGAGATAGAGCTGACTTCATAGCCAATGTTCGTTCCGGAGTACCATGCTGCCTCCCTTCATACTTGTATGGGTTCAGACTGTAAGAACGTGATTGAGGTTTTGAAATGTGAACACCCAGAAAACAGATGTGCAGACAGTGGTGAAGTCAACCCAATTTTACAAACATTTATTAAAGTATAATATGTTCCAGATGTAATATGAGGCACTCCCTCACTGGCTGAAGAGACACAAATATAGATGGGTGAAGTCCCTACTCTCGACAAGTTTATGATCTATTATGGAAGAAAAGGCATGTATAAAAAAAAGGTGGGGGGGGGGAATGTGAAAAGTGCAAAAGAGAGATTTAGATAAAATGTTTTGAGAAATTTAAGGAAGGAGTTGTTTTCATTTGGGAGGGGCGGGGCCTGACTTGGCCTTCCCTAAAGGGGGAAGAGAGGAAAGGAGGTATGGAATCTGGCATTCCAGACATGGTGGGGAGAGTTACATAAGTAAAGACTTAGGGATGAGAGAAGGTGGGATAAGAGTGGAGGACAGAAAGTAATGCAATTGGGCCAGAATGGAAAGTGCAAAAAAGGAAAGGAGTGGTCTGAATAAAGTGGGTTGGATAGTAGAGGCTTTTTGGATTTCTAACTATAAAGGTTTGACTATTATTTTTGATGCCATCCTCTTTTGCTTTTAGCTGGGTTTCGGCATTTGAGGAGAGTGACTTCATAGAAAGGACCTGTGAGAAAGACTGGGATTTAAATGCTGACTCTATCACTTACTATCTCTGATTTTGGACAAGTCTTCTCTGACCTTGTGTTCCTCTTCTGTAAAATGAAAGGATTGGACTGGATTACTTCTAAGGTCCCTTCTAGCTCCAGATATCTAATCCTGTGATATTCAGTGATAGGTTTCAGAGAAGTATGTACACCAGCAGCAGGGTTGCTGAGTCTTTATTGTTTAAAAGAGAGTTGTAGAAGAGAACCTTAAAGAAATAATCAACAGTCAACAAACAAACATTTACTAAAAGCTTACTATGTGTCTATCACTGTGCTACTATGTCCTTGGCAGATAATATCTCCAAAGTACACACAGATCTTTTCAATAGGATATACTTGACCAATTGAGTCAGGCAGAATCAAACAATATTACTTAATAGAAAGCACCACAATGGATCTGTTCAATTATGTGTAGAATGGCAGCCCCATTGGACATCATTCCCGTTGGGCAGTGAGGGGCTCTGTTTCAGCAATTACTGCCTTCCCTGACATCTGTGTGTCTCTGAAGTGGCAGGGGTCAGATCCTGGAGTCTCTGAGTAGGGAGGCGCCTCCTCCGCTTATTTTTGTAAGTGTGGGCTCCCCTGTGACCAGAGGCTGTTTCTTGTTCTCACTGAGGTTGCCTGAGAAAAGGCCCCTTGTCTGCAATCATGACTGTTGTGGGTTCAGCTTAAGATTAGGCAGAGACAATTGCTGGAAAGTTTTTTTCATTTTATGCAAGGTAAGGAGGAAAGTCCAGTTTGAAAACTCAAAGAGACATACATGGATGGTGTGATCATGAGAACAGCTGGGCAGTCTTGTCGAGGAGCATCGTTACCCACTCTGCCTTTCTAAGCAAAATCTTTCTATGCACTGCCCCTCCCTTAACTTAGCTTTAGAATAGCTTACTACCAGACTGATCACCTCCCCCATCCTTAACCTAGTACCCAAGAAGCCACACTCAGGACAATGTGGACATTTCCCTTATTTCACACATTACCTCCCTTTTTTCAGGCCCCTTAATCACTCTCTGAAGGAATGGAATCGAACCTTTTAGTAGGATGAATCAAGCTATCAATCATCTAAGTTGTTAATAGGCATTTTAAAAGTGCCTACAATGTGCCAGGCACTGCTGAGCTAGGTATATGAAGACAAAAAACAATGTCTGCTTGCAATGAACTCACAGGGGAGATAACATGCAGACAACTATATATAAACAAGCTATATCAGGATAAAATAGAAGTAATGAATGAGGGAAGGTACGAACATTTAAGGGAGATATGAAAGACTTCTTGTAGAAGGCTGCATTTTAACTGGGACTCGAAGGAATCCAAGGAAGTCAAGAGGCCAGAAATCTATTTACTTTCTATGTAGGAGGAATTGTCCTAAGTGTTGGGGATGCAAAGGAGGATATTAAAAAGGTGGGAGAGAAAGGAGAAATTGTGTTATTATTTCCATCAAGGAAAGGGACAGATTTTCATTCAGAATCAGAACCTGAGAAGTCATCTAGTTCAACTTGTCTATCAACACTAATTCCTTCTAATTATTCCTGATGGATTACTCCCCTTCCTCTGCTTTAAGACTTTCAGTAAAGGAAAAACCATTTTTTTCCAAGGCAGTTCATTCCATTTGGTAATAACTTTTAATTATTATGAAACTATTCTTTACTTGGAGCTAAAATTTCCCTTCCTGTAACTTCTACCCATTGCTTTTAGATCGTCAAGAGACTTGATCATGACTTCCCAGTCTTTTCTTCTCTGACTAAACATCTCCAATTCCTCCAATCCAAATATGGCATGATTTCCAGTCCCTTCAATAGCCTAGTTTCCCTCCTCTGGATAAATTCTATTTTCTTATACAGAGATACCTAAAATGGCAGCTTTTTTATTGAAGCTTTTTATTTTCAAAACATATGTAAGGATAATTTTTCACTCTTAACCTTACAAAACCTTGTGTTCCAATTTTCCCCTCTTCCCCCTATCCTCTTCCCTAGAGGGCAAGTAATTCAATATATGTTAAACATGCTAAAAATAATATGTAAATCCAATATAGGCAACTATATTTATACAGTTATCTTGCTGCACAAGAAGAGTCAGATCAAAAAGGAAAAAAAATGAGAAAGAAAATAAAATTCAAGTAAACAGCAACAAAAGAAATGAACATGCTATGTTGTGATCGACACAGTTCCCACAGACCTCTCTCTGGGTGTAGATGGCTCTCATCATCACAAGATCACTGGAGCTGGCCTGAATCATTTCATTGTTGAGAAGAGCCATATGTATCAGAATTGATCATCATATAATCTTGCTGTTTCCGTGTATGATGAAATCCTGGTTCTGCTCATTTCACTTAGTATCAGTTCATGTAACTCTCTCTAAAATCATCCTGATGATCATTTCTTATACAACAATAATATTCCATAACATTCATAGATCGTAACTTATTCAGCCATTCTCCAACTGATGGGAATCACTCAGTTTCTAGTTTCTTGCCACTACAAAAAAGGCTTCCACAAACATAAAATGGCAGACTTTAGGATGTATAGTTTGGTACATGGAGTTGTGAAATGGATTCCCTGACATCCCTTTGTTTCAGCATCTTTTCTTCTCTGAACTTCCCCATGAATGATTCTCTTCTTCTTCATCCTAAAGAAGAGTTTGTTCATGTACTCAGATCCATTACACATTAGCTACCCTAATCCATCAGCCACCAATTAGAAGATGTGATATATAAATGCCTTTAATATATACATACACCTCATATTGTAGTTTCTTTTTTTCTGTACTTATTGCTTGACTTTGGGAAGCATAGACCAGATTCTCTGAAGGTGTTCTCATCTATTCATAGCTGGACAACTAAGCTACTCAGAACATCTGAATCTTCTTGATATACTTCTCTATTTCTAATTTACTTTTCTATTATGTAGCATAATGAGACAGTGCCAAGAGATGATTCTTTCTTTCCTTTAAACCAAGAATCTAGGATTTGGAAATTTTTTTTAAAGTTGTAGAAAATTATTTAGTATTGATTAAAGGTTTCTTGGTGGGAATCAAGGCTTTAAATGTTAGGTTGTTTGGATGTCTTGTCAATTTCCAGGGATCAAAAACAAGATAAAAAAAGATGGCATGAGGAAAGCTAAGTGCCAGCTAGTGGTACTGGAGCTCAGATTCCTACAAAGAATGTATCTCACCTTCAGCTGCAGTTGAATTTTTGGTTTCTTGACTAAGGAAGAAAAGAATCCTTTGTCTGCTAATGATTGAGAAAGCTAGTGGCCATAGGAACATGTGGTGACTCGAGTATTTCACTGAACCATTGGGTTCTTAGCTAACTTTTAACTCATCCATTTAGTTTCACAGATGATGAAACAGAAAAATGAAATAACTTGTCCAAGGTCACAAGTAGCAGAACTAGATCTAGATCTCAGGTAAGCGGTTTGAAGTCTGGCCAGTCTTCATTCCACTGTGTTGTTTTCTCTTTATCAAGATTCCCAAGAATAATGAAAGAAACTTTGAACTTAAGCATTTTTAAGATGGACTCATGAGAGTCCATGAACTTAAAAAACATACTTTGATAACTGTATTTTAATATAATTGCTTTTCTTAGTAAGCCTATATATTTTATTTTATGCCTCTAAAAACATGACTCTGAGTGGGGATTCATAGATTTCACTCCAAAAGAGAGGGTATGTTTCATAAAAAAGTTAAGAATTTCTGATCAAGAACTTCTCCAAATCTATGACTACTTGGTTTCATGTTCATATAGGCCCTATGATTTGGGGAGGGGGAAACATCTGAGTACAGTTAAACAGATATTCATTCTACTGTTCCATTTCTGTCATGGATAAAAGGATTCTTCCTAGTTCCCCATTTTGTAGATAAGAGGACAAAGTTGATCCACCTTCCCAAAGCCAGTTAATAAGTTTACAAAACTATGCTTCTGTCTCTGAGTCTTACTTCCTTTGCACTGTCTTAAAGAGACTCAGTCATGACCTCCCAGTGTTTTCTTCTCTGGATAGTCATCCCTAATTATTCCACGTTGATTATGGCACAATGTCCAGTCCCTCTTCTGAATGCATTCTATTTTGTCATATATCATCATCATCTAAAATGGCAAACCTTAGGACATATAGTTTGGTTGATGAACTTGTGAGAAAGGGTTCTCTGACATTCCTTTGTTTCAATATTTTTTTCCTTTAGTCTACTGGCCAAGCTATATACTTTTAATTGTTGCTTTTAGATATTAAAAGTAACCTTAGACTCCCTCTGTGGTTGACGAACCAATAACATTGTTGTCATTATAATAACTTTTACAATTTTCCTCCTAATTAGATACAGCTCTGTTACATGGCTGTGGCAAAATGGTATGGACCTGATTTCATCTAGGAGGATGGATCTAGGTAGGAGAGAGTGATTTCCATAAGATAGAGGAGTTTGAATGGAAGAAAAAAGAGAGATTCCAGGCAAAAGGAGTGACATGAGGAGAAGAAAACCTTTAAACCAGGAGATGAATATATCATCTTACTTAATACTTAGATTGGGGGCTCTTGCCAAGAGTTTGAAAAACATGAAAGTTTTTGATTGAGCTGAATTAGCCGTTACCACAAAGGGGACATGATTAATATATGGTTGTGATGAAGACTAATAATATCTTCCTCTCCCCCTCTAAGAAATTGTTATATTAAGATGCCATTCTTTGTATTTGATGGCCCTGCCTTCCATCAGCCAGATGCTTTGAGCTCTGTTTCCCAGTAGCAGTGGTTCCCATCCCCTCTTGCCCATTCACTCTTGTGACTGACAGTAAGGCTACACAAGATATCTGACTGGGGCTGGGGCTGTAGTCAATGACCATACAATACAGTTTTTCTCTGTTCCAACAAAGCTAAGTGGCCCATATGGGAATTAGACTCATTTGTAACAGCCTCTAGCCAGCCGAGGCCCCAGACAAAACCCAGGAAGCAGCCTCCTGGGCATGATTTGGAAAATGAGAATGACAAAGCGCCTCTCTGTGATGGCCATGCTCTCCTCATGGTGTATGGCTCATGGTCTGGGGGGCTGTGCTATAACTCCCTTTCTTGTATGTTTAAACATGTTGGCTACTGCCTGTTTTGGGGCACTGGGGCTAACTTCGGAACTCTGCCAATAAGGAGATTCTACTATGAGACAGTTTTGTAGATAAGATACCTAAACATACACACACACACACACACACACACACACACACACACACACACACACAAAAAACAAAGGAAAGAAAAAGATTTATTACATGGCAGGCAGCAGATCATCAGCTATGGACCACAAGTTAAGACTTGAAGAAAGGGGGCCTAAAATCAGCTCCCATAAATTAGAGTGCTTCTCTTTCTTTTTCTTTTGAAATCTCACTTCTCTTGCAGAGGCTTACATTAAAACATCCAGCAGAAGGAGGGAGCAAGCAGCCCCATCCTTTGTCTGGGTAGTTAGTGGGGCAGTTATGAATAAAAGATTGGAGCAGTTGAAAGGAGATCAACTTTAAACTCAATACCCCTCATTTCTCCCTCCCTCCTCCACTCATTTCAACTTCATATACAGTTGGTCCAAAACAAACAAAGATGTTCTTCAGAGACACCAGGAACTGGGAATCTAAAACAACCCAGAATCTAGGGCATACAGCAGACAATGGAAACCAGCCTAGCAGGCGCATATTTGGGTTGTTGAATTGTTCCCTGGCTATTTGTATTCTCTCAGAAATTGGGCTGCATGGGGAGGTGGGCAGGCCATGGACTTCAGAGAAGTGCATTTTTTTCCTAGTTTGGTGCCTGACCTTGGGCAGCCCATGGGGCTCTGCTCCTCTCATCCCCCAGCCCAGCTTTCAAAATATTTAAATAACAAAGATTGTTGCGCTTCCCCTTCTCACTTCTATGATAGAGTGATTCTCAAAATTATGCCTAGAAATTGCTTCCTTGGAAAAGGAGGCCTCAGACAGGGGGCCAAGAAAAATTCTCTAAGAAAATACTATCTGTAAGGTTTGATTCCAAGCCTAACTGCCTTTGGATGCAGTGTAAAGTGTCTCAGTAAAGGATCTGCCTGATTCCTACCCTCTGGAAGGTTACAGTCTAAAATGGCTGACATGTGTAAAAGACAAACCTGTGGCACAATGAAACAGTCCGATCAAGATTTAAGGAAGCAGCTTGGCAGTGCAATAGGTAGAGTGGAGAAAGTGTTGAATTTGGAGCAGGAAGATCTGGATTCAAATCCCACCTCAGACAGTTAACTAGTTATATGACTGGGAAAATCACATAAACTTTCTCTCAGCCTCAATTTCCTCTGAAATAAACATGATTTGTTTTGCTTTGTTTTAACTTGTGTTACCCTGAGATCCTCTAGATCCTACTTGTTTTATCTGTAAGACAGAGAAGCTTAAATTTAATGACTGTTCCTATCCCTCTGAATTTGAAAATCATGTGATTCTGGGGCAGCTAGGTGGCGAAGTGGATAGAGCACCAGTCCCAAAGTCAGGAAGACCTGAGTTCAAATCTGGTCTCAGACACTTAACACTTCCTAGCTGTGTGACCCTGGACAAGTCACTTAATCCCAATTGCCTCAGGGGGAAAAATCATGTGATTCTAAAGTCATGGAAAGAAGGGGGGAAAAATTATTAAATGTTTACTATATCCCAGGAACTGTGCTAAATGCTTTACAAATATTATCTCATGTAGTCTTCACAACAACCCTGAGAGGAAGCATTATCCCCATTTTAAAGCTGAGAAAACAGGCTGGCAGAAGTTAAGTGATTCCTTCAGGTTCACACTCATAAGTGTCTGTGGCAAAATTTGAAGTCAGTTCTTCCTGATTCCAGACCCAGTTCACTAACTGCCTAAGAGTTAAAGGAGCTGGGGAATGGTGGTAGGGATGTCTTGGTTAGATGGAACAAAGAAAAAGAAAAATTACTAGTTTTCCATAGATCGTTTCACAAAAGCTTCATGAAAGAGGCTGAATTTGAAGAGCCAGAGCCAAGCAGTAGAGATGTTACAAGTTGGATTTCTACGTAGCTTCTATCTTTTTTCTGCCAGTTACATTCCATATGGGCATTAATGTCCAGAGGAAAACAGGAAAAAAAATTCCAGGCTCCCAGGACCAGTTCCTGTTTAAATATGTCAAGTTCACCCTCTGCTCTCAAAGTCACTATTGTTAATTTTTAGCCAATGTCTGGAGAACAATGCCTGAGTGTCCAGTAAACTAATAATGAGTAGGAGCCACATGAGTCCCAGGTCAGCGAATGCTTGGCTTCACTGCTCTGGTCACATGTGCTCTGGACTCCACATGTTTCTCCCAAGACTCCTGGTATTAGCTCTAACGCTGACTCCTGTTTTCCCTCATACTCAGTCCTTGCTTTTACCCATGTTACTGTCTTTACAATCAGGTTAGACACACTTACCTAACCTACCAAGGGGATCTCAGCTAGCAATGTCAAGTAGCCTCAGCAGGACAATGAATTCGGAGCTCTCTCTTTCATGCAGCCTTCCTACTTCCTTTTCCATCCAGTCTGTGCCCTATGCACATATCTTTTCCAAGAAAGCCTCTGGCTTTGTGATACTGGAATTGTAGTTTGGCTTAATCTCTACTCTTCCTCGTAAACCTGGGATTCTAGGTGCATTAACTATACTTGGTACAAATTATTAATTTGGTCTCCCTTTTTCCTAGTAGACCTGGGAATCCTGCTGCATTATTTGTACCTGATATAGATTTCAAATTTATGGTTTAACTGCCATACTCCTAGGAAAGTGTTCTTTGTTCAGCTTTTTTTTTTTTTGTACTGATTTTTTTTTTTTTTTTTTTGGTAAGAATACCATGGATTGTGAGGGTAGGAGACAATATTTGAATTAAGATGAAGGATATTTTTGTCCTTTTTCAGGCCTTTAGAATAGAATTCATGCAAAATGTATACTGAAGACAGCCTCAGGGATTTTTCTGGACTTTGGTCTCCTATTAATAAAATGAAGCGTTCAGATAGATAATTTCAGAATTGACCATGATAAATGGAGTTCCCTCATTATCATACAGCTAACCTGTTTGTTTGTCTATGTTTATATAGCTCTCCATGTGTATATATTTATCACTATATATCAATATTATATCTATATCTGACTTTTCCCATAACTGTAGGATATTGCTGTAAGAGACCTTGATCTTAACCTTTTTGAAAAAAAGCCTTAATTTTAGTTATTTTTAATGAATAAAAACTTATTTTCTCTTCCTCCCCAAAGAAAATAAAAACAAAACAAAACCTTTATAAAAATAATGCATAGGCTCTCAATACAAATTCCTACATTGGCCACACCTTCAAAATACTTGTTTCCTGCACCCTGAATCTCTCACATGCAGCAGCTAGTAGAATAGTGAGCCTAGAGTCAAGAAGACCTGCTGAGATATTTATTAGCTGTGTGATCTTGGACCAGTTTTGAGACTCTTGTTTGCCTCAGTTTCCTCTACATAAAAATGAGGATAATAATAATCACTTCCTAGGATTATTGCAAAGATCAAATGAAGTATTTATAAAAAGTGTTTAGCACAGTGCCTGGAATATAGTAGGTGCTAAATAAGCACTTATTCCCTTCCTCCTCACTTCTCTATCAAGAAGTGGATAGTATAGTTTGGTCCTCTGTAGTTTGGCCTAAATCTTTCTAAATCTTTCATAGTTGTTTATCCTTACAATGTTGTTATTGAACAAACTGTTCTTCTGGTTCTGCTCACTTCAGTATGATTCAGTTCATACAAGTCTTCTAGGTTTCTCTGAAACCACCTTTTCCTTCATTTTTTTTTAGCAGCATAATCATATCCCATTCCATTCATATACTATAATTTGTTTAACCATTCCCCAGTTGATGGGCATTCTCTAGTACATTGGAATTTGAAACTGTGTGTGTGTGTGTGTGTGTGTGTGTGTGTGTGTGTGTGTGTGTGTAGGAAATGGAGAGTGTGTAATGAGAAATTGGAGTTCAGTTATAGATTTAGAACTCTAAAGAGCCAGAGAGGACATTTAATTCAACCTTCTCATTTTGCAAATGAGGAAACTGAGGCCCACAGAGATTAAGGGACTTGCTCAAGATCACACACAACTACTAAAGTACTGAAGCAGAATTTGAATCCAGATGTCCTGACTCCATATCCAGTTCTCTTTCTGGTGGGCTTCCTGTTAAATTGTTTCTTTTATTATAATCCACATTGTAAATGAGGCTACTCCTGTGCAGGTTTATCTCTACCTTGACTCTACTGTTAAATCAACAAAGCTAAAAGAAAACTTCATTCTTTTGGATAGTATTTGTGATCTGATTTTTAATCATTTTTTTCTCTTTTTTTAAAAAGAAAGATACATGATTAAAAGTTAATATTGCTTGTAAAAAGGTAGCACAGAAAACTTTGAATAATAGTAATATCATTTTTTGTTTTCATACTTAAACATTGATAATAAAAATATCAACTATAAAAGATAAGTAAGGAAATGTTTTGTGTATGTGTAGATTTAATGCTAACTGTGTGTGTATGTGTGTGTGTGTGTGTTTAATGCTAGCTCTTTCTTTTCCCTCCCCTCCCTCCTAAATACACATCAGACCTGGGAAATAATTCTTTGAGTGCTGCTCTGTTTACTTGTAACGTTTCTCAATCTTTCTATCTGCTAACATTGGAACAAGGACTGTGCCTCATTGCATCCCACAGTTTTCAGGCACTGAGTCTCTTTCCCTGGGAAGGGCAAATGACAAGCACTGCCTCTCAGAACTCAAAGCAGGTCAGGCATATAGCACCAGAAAGTAATTGGGCTGGGAATTGCTTTTGTGATGAGGCTCTCCAGCCTGGCTTTGGTGTTGGCAGAGGGAGCCTAGTGTAGGCCTCTGGTAGATAATTTAAGAATTCCCTTCCCTGTCGGTTGTGACTGCCCTGCTGTTGCTGGGCACCTGGCAACTGTAAGGAGTTGTTTGCTCTGGGTAGCTATAGCAGCAACATCCAATCGCCACCAGCTCAATTCAACCCCGTGTTTGCAGCTGGCTGTTTCACCATGCCATTTGGGAGAATTCTTACCTATTTTTAACAGCTTGAAGAGTTTTAGCAGCATGCTTCTAACTACTTAATAGCTTCCCCTCCCATTTTTAATGTGTGGGGCAAAACTTTGGTTTATTTTTAGTGTAGTTATGTAACATAAACTAGAATCATTCATGGTTTCAGCTCTTGGAATAAACCCCTCTCGTAGAAAATCAACATGACATTTTAGAGAGTTCATTTTAGTAAGCTGGGATCATTTTAATACTTTTTCAAAAGTGAATCTTTTTAAATCCGGGGACTAGGAATGAGGAGAAGGCAAGTGGGTGACTAGTCCAGCATTTGAGCCCACTATCCCCTCCTCCCTTCTTTCTATGTCTCTATTTCTCTAACTGGATATGCTGAGGTAGGGCAGCTACTCCTACAGAGTCCATCTCTTGTCATCTTTTGGGGAGAACCACTAGATTTATCTTACTGTCTCTGTTTAAACATTTAAATTTTTTGGAACAGAAAGCCAGTTTACTTCTTTGTCTTAGATCCACAAGTCTACTAAATTTGAAGAACACTTTGCCTGGCACACTGTATAGTCACTTAATAAATGCTTATTGATTGAAACTTCTTCTTGGGGAACTTCAAAAGCTGACTGACAAAACAGTAGCATAATATTCATTTTCAGACCTGGAGGCAACTTCTCTTTTCCCTGAGGAACTTTAAACTTGAATGCTGGGTCTTGTTGACTGGTAGCAGGGCCTGGAGATCTCATCTCTCAGAGATGCCCCACTTCCTTAGAAATGTTAGGTGAAGTGAATTTTCCAAATCATAGATTCAGGAAGGAAGGAAGGGAAAGA
>JAJPUD010019166.1:15934-27078 GCA_023553655.1 Myrmecobius fasciatus
GCTTTGGCTGTATCCCACAAATTTTGGTATGTTGTCTCATTATTGTCATTCTCTTGGATGAAATTAGTAATTGTGTCTGTAATTTGCCGTTTCACCCATTCATTCTTTTTTTTTTGTTTACTTTTTTTATCAATACTTTTTATTTTCAAAACATATGTATAGGTAATTCCTAAACATTAACCCTTACAAAGCTTTCTGTTACAATTTTCCCCCCTACTCCCCAGCCTTCCCCTAGATAGCAGGATATCCACTAAATGATAATTATGTTAGAATACTTAAATCAAATATATGTATAGTTATTGCCACACATCATTTTTTTGTTCAGGAGAAATCGTATGTATAAGAAAGAATAATCCGATAAAGGAAATACAATGCAAGCAAACATCAATAGAGAACATGAAAATGTTATGTTGTGGTCCACATTTCACATCCCTCTCTCTGTCACCCATTCATTCTTTAGGATAAAATTATCTAGTTTCCAAGTGGTTTTTGGTCTATTTTCTCCTGGCGTTATATTGCATGTGGAATTGTATTTTTGAATTGGTTATGCAGCCTAATAATCACAATGAAGATTAAAAAATGTAAATAGTATTGGAAAATATATACTTAACCCTGTTTGCTTCAGTTTTCTCATTTGTAAAGTGAGGTGTAGAATAAAATAGCAAACCATTCCAGTATCCCTGGAAAACACCAAATGGGATCACACAGAGTCAAATATAACAGTAATTCATGAGTGAAATTAAGAATGATGAAAATGGTACATGTAACAATAATTGATGTTTATGTATCAATTTTATGTTTGCAAAGCTTTTTATGTACATTGAAAATCAGTATGATACAATATATAGAGGAGCTGACCTTGAAGCCAGAAATAATTGAGTCAAATCTGGCCTGAGCCTGAAACAGCTACCTAATTTGTCAGTGATACAAAAGTTGCATTGATGGAGAACTTTAAAGGCTTCTGGGTGGTGCAGTAAGTATATAAGAATGATGGATTTGGAGTCAAATCAAAACTAAAAAAACTTACTACCTATTAAGGATCTAAGCAAGTCTATCTGCCTCAGTTTCCTTATCTGTAAAATGGATATGATAATAACCACTGTCCTCCAGAGATATTGTGAGGATTAAATCTAATAATATTTATTTTAAAAATATTTTATTTTTTTACAATTGTATATAAAAACAACTTTTAATAGGCTTTAAAAATTTCTGAGTTCCAAATTCTCTCTCTCGTTCTATTCCTTCTTTATTCCCTCCCTTAGAAGGCAAGCAATTTGATATGTTATACATGTGCTGTTATACCAAACATGTCAATATTAGTCATTTTATGAAGGAAAACATAGATTTAAAAAAGAAAGAAAGAAAAAAGAAAGTTAAATTTAAAAAGTATGTTTCAATCTGCACATGGATTCCCTCAATTAAATGTGGTAATGGTTATAAAGTATTTTGTAAACCTTAAAGTGCCACGCAAATGACATGTAAATAAAACTAGATTGCACAGTGGATAAAGTCCAAGCTTTAAGTCAGAAAGACTCATCTTCCTGAGTTCAAATCTGGTCTCAAACACTTACTACCTATGTGACCCTGGCCAAGTCACTCTTTGCCATAATTTCTCATCTATAAAATGAGCTGGAGACAGATATTGCAAACCACTCCATTGCCTTTGCCAAAAAACAAAACAAAACAAAAACAAACACAAAAAAACCTAAATGGGATCATGAAAAGTCAGTCATTACTAAAAACGATTGAACCACAAAAATATCATTATTCTGATTTCTTTACCCAGGAGCTCCCTATACAAATAAAATTGTTGTCTTAGTTCCTATCACTTTGTAACTTAACAACAATCTTGTGAGGGAGGTACTATAGAAGTATTATTGGCATTTACAAAATACGGAAACTGAGGGGGAAAATCTATATAAACTGAAACTCAGAAAAGGTAGACAAATTGATCATGATCACACATCAGCAATTAGCAGAAAAGGTTTAATAAGGGTTTGATACATGCCAGATCCTGTGCTAAGCACACAGCTAATAAGTGTTTAATGTGGGATTCAAAACTATGTCTTCCTGACTCAAAGACCAGTATTACATACACTGTGCACAAAAAACACTCCATATATCTTTATGCATAAAACAACTTTAAGAATGTACCTATATACCCATATGAATAACTCACTTAAAAATGAGGTCCTGACTTAAGCTTGAATAGAAAAATCCATAAAATTTCACAGACTAGAAAGAAAAGAAAAACATATTCAACTTAAATCTACCTGTCATTTTGTCTACATCATTAATATGGATTGTAATAATACTACTTCTTGTGAAGTTAAATGGGAGCAATCTTTATTCTGAAGGAGTTTTCATAGTATACTAATTTGGCAAATAATAATAATAATAATGAAGCAGATTTAATATTCACTGTTTCTCCAGGTCCTCACAAAATGTGTGAAAGTCTTACAGATGGAAGCACATTTATTTTTCCTCATCTTTAAAATATTCTACTAAAGTAGATTAGAGGTACTTCTTTTCATCCAAATAAAAGCATTCCTTTCACTCCCAAGTTCCAGACTGCACTTCAATCTATTACAATTGTATTTAAGTTTTTTTTTTTTAATTCTAAATGCTTTAACATTGGTAGATATAACATATTTAAACTTCTCTGGTTTCAATTGACTTGTAATCAGATTCCTTTGTCAATGGATTGTCAGCTTATAACTATTCAATTAACTGCTTTTGGCTCTCTCTTTACTACCTTTTTTGCACTATTAACCTTTCTATCTTGCCAAGAAAAAAAATTGTATACTTATCCAAAGGAAGGTTTGATAATAGCTATGGCAAAGGGGAATAAGTTATGTTTTAATGAAAGTACAGAAAGAGCTCAGCAGAGATGTTTCCTTTGCTCTGGAGAATAAATGAGTTATATATTTAAAAATTAAATTGCTTTAGGGACTTGGTATATTAAGTGAAATGTATTAGGAAAGCAAGAGAAAGGTATATAGGACTTTATTTAAATTATTCTAATGGATAAGATCATGGAGCATGCATAACACCATGGTCAGAGACATACTCTGAGTCTTTGTCCTGGAATGACATACCAACTTTTCATTGTCCTTTGCTTTGGTCACTTCTAATGGCAAATATGCTTTGTTCTTCATCAGGGTAGCACTACATCATCCATATATGGAACCATTAGTTCCAGCAAATGGAGAAGCTTTTAATGTTGTGAATAAGCTAATTTCTCTTGGCAATATATTTTCCAGGGATGTCTACTTTGAAAATGAAATAGACACATGTATTGGCAGAGCTAGCTCAGTGTTTGGAAAGCTCCAAAGGAAAGTATGGGAGAGGAGAGGTATTAGACTGACTATCAAATTGAAGGTCCATAAAGCAATTATGCTAACCTCCTTGCTACATGCCTGGAAAAACTGTACAGTATAGCAGAGTCATTCCAAAAAACTAAATTGCTTCAATTAAATTCAAAACTCAAATGTCTTAAGAAAATTCTGAAGATCACCTAGAAGTATAAGGTACCAGGATTTAAGGTCCTTCCTTGAACTAATGTTCAGCATTCAAATTCTTCTGCAAAGAGCACAACTCTGTTGGAGTGGCCACATTGTTCAAAAGCTAAATGCATGCTTGCCAAAAAGACTATTTTTATGGAAAACTCATATAAGGTAACATTTCACATTCTGAGTCAGAAAAGCAATACAAGGACACTCTGAAAGTTACTCTTAAGAATTTTAAAATGTATACTTTAAAACAGATTGTATGACATGGCTGACATTGGGACATGACTACCCAGAATGGCTCTGTAAGCAAAATTGAATTAAAGTAGCTCAGAAGAAATGTGAGATATACAAGGTTAAGAATCCACTGTAACTATTCATATGGACTATTTGTGCCTGATCTATGATCATTCTGAGCATGTATTGATCTGATCAGCCACAGTTAAATACACTGTAACTTGAGTCTGATATAATATTGATATTTTGATTCTCTTCAAAAATGGACAACAATCATTACCATTCAGTTAATACATACTTGAAATGAAAATAAAATCCAGCTTAGAAGTTCCACAAAGCATTTTGTGTTTTAATGGATTAATTACCAATATCCTGAAGACCATTTAACAGGACTAATAAAGTTACTATTTTTTTAAAGTTTTTCTCATTACACACTTGTGAATCTTTTGTATTTAAATAATGTCTTTGCCATTTATGGGGGAAAAACTGTTCTATATTTGATCAGAATTCTCCAGTTGGCTGGTTGTTGTCTTTTGTTATTGATGAGGACCAAAATTACTTCATTTTGTTAGAGTTGAGTTACAATATATTGGACTGTGGCTGATCAAATAAGTATACATACTTGAAATGCTCTGCCACAAGTCAGTACCTTTCTATAAGGAACCTTGTTAATTCTTTTAAAGACATGGCTTTGTTCCACACAAATAAAATCAGACGTAGTCAATTGGAAAAACATTAAATGCTCATGGGTAGGCCGAGCGAATATAATAAAAATGACAATACTACCCAAACTAATTTACTTATTTAGTGCCATACCAATCAAACTCCCAAGAAATTATTTTACAGATCTAGAAAAAATAGTAGCAAAGTTCATTTGGAAGAACAAAACGTCAAGGATTTCAAGGGAATTAATGAAAAAAAAGACAGATGAAGGTGGCCTTGCTGTACCAGATATTAAACTATATTATAAAGCAGCAGTCATCAAAACCATTTGGTACTGGCTGAGAAATAGAGCAGTTGATCAGTGGCATAGAATAGGATATCAGGACAAGCAAGGTAATAACGTTAGCAATTTAGTGTTTGATAAACCCAAAGACCCCAGCTTTTGGGATAAGTACTCACTATTCAGCAAAAACTGCTGGGATAATTGGAAACTAGTGTGGAAGAAATTAAGGCTGGACCCACACCTAACACTGCACACCAAGATAAGATCTAAATGGGTTCATGATCTAGATATAAAGAGTGATGTTATAACCAAATTAGAGGAACATGGGATAGTTTACCTCTCAGACCTGTGGAGATGGAATAAATTTATGTCCAGGGAAGATCTGGAACTCTTAATTGAACACCAGATAGATGATTTTGATTATATTAAGTTAAAAAGTTTCTGTACTAACAAAACTAATGCAGACAAGATTAGGAGGGAAGCATCAAATTGGGAAATCATCTTTACATTTAAGGGTTCTGATAAAGGTCTCATCTCTAAGATATAGAGAATTGTCTCACATTTATAAAAATTCAAGCCATTCTCCAATTGATAAATGGTCAAAGGATATGAACAGACAATTTTCAGATGATGAAATTAAAACTATTTATAATCATATGAAAAGGTGCTCCAAATCACTATTGATCAGAGAAATGCAAATTAAGACAACTCTGAAGTACCACTACACACCTGTCAGATTGGCTAAAATGACAGGAAAAGATAACGATGAATGTTGGAGGGCATGTGGGAAGACTGGGACACTGATGCATTGTTGGTGGAGCTGTGAACAGATCCAACCATTCTGGGGAGCTATTTGGAGCTATGCTCAAAAAGTTATCAAAATGTGCATACCCTTTGAACCAGCAGCATTTCTATTGGGCTTATATCCCAAAGAAATCATAAAAGAAGGAAAGGGCCCCACATGTGCAAGAATGTTTGTGGCAGCTCTTTTTGTGATGGCTAGAAACTGGAAATTGAGTAGATGCCCATCAATTGGAGAGTGGCTGAATAAATTATGGTATATGAATGTTATGGAATATTATTGCTCTGTAAGAAACGACCAACAGGACGATTTCAGAGAGGCCTGGAGAGACTTGCATGAACTGATGCTGAGTGAGATGAGCAGAACCAGGAGATCGTTGTACATGGCAACAACAGTACTATATGAAGATCAGTTCTAATGGACATGACTCTCTTCAACAATGAAATGCTTCAAACCAATTACAATTGTTCAATGAAGAAGGCCATATACACCCAGAGAGAGGGATGTGAAATGTGGACCACAACATAACATTTTCATGTTCTCTATTGAAGTTTACTTGCATTGTATTTCCTTTATTGGATTATTCTCTCTTATAGATACGATTTCTCCTGAACAAAAAAATGATGTGTGGCAATAACTATACATATATTCGATTTAAGTATTCTAACATAATTAACATGTAGTGGATATCCTGTTATCTAGCGAAGGGGTGGGGAGTAGGGGGGAAAAATTTGTATCAGAAAGCTTTGTAAGGGTTAATATTTAGGAATTACCCATACATATGTTTTGCAAATAAAAAGTATTAATAAAAATAGACATGGCTTTGAGTCCTATATAAGGTCATTTAAGATTTTTTTTAGCCTTTTACTCTGTTATCAATATAATGAGCCATAACATGAAAAGGAACTGATCCCCTTGCTTTGAATTTAGACTTACATGGTCCCAAGGCAGTGTCAATTGTTGGGGAAAACAACTCTTATTTGACTACAGATCCTATTGGTTACCAAACCTGAAATCACATGACAAACCTGTTTGTTAACAATTTAAAAAAAAAGCAATTTGTGGTAATGAGACCCCATGGCAAAGTTTTGTTAGATTCATTACATCAAAAAATTCAGAACAAAGGATTAAATATCTTCTGAATCTGAAATTTATATGTGTACTAAATTTCTGAGGCAGAAGTTGCCAGATGAAATATTCCCTTTTAAATAAATACTTGCCTGTTAAGCCAGCAAGTATTTGAAGGGAAAGCAAAATTACACTCTATTAATCGCACCCATAAAGTGTTTCATATTTTAATTATGAATCTCTTGAGAGACTAGGTATAATGAGTTACTGTGTCAGGACAGAAAGATATTTCATCTTTCACTAAAGTTTACAAGTATATGGTGGAATGATATGCAACTTAATGATAAAAGTGCAAACACCACACTTTGACAGAATCCATTATATGTTAACCAGCAGATAGAAACAGTACATTTATTTAAGGATGATCTAGAAGGTGCAAAGAAGGATCTCAATCCAGAATGTAAACCTAATTAGCTCTTGAACATCTATTATTTTATGGATTATGGAGACAAAGTTTGTTCTGTTGAAAATACAGTTTCATTGTTTGGATTATCTTTTTGACAGAAACTACTACAGACAAAGCAATTCTTCTTGGAAATATAAAGGAACAAAGAATGGAAATAAATATAGACAGCTAAACAAAAAAAATGACATCTGATGGCCAATGAAAGAAGCAAACTTGTCTGTTGATGCAATTGTTATTTTGATGACCATACATAATGTTGATTGGATTTACTTGTGAAGAGAATGTAACCTTTTCCTTAGAAGCTAAAGTCTGCTGAAACGCAGGAGTTGGCCCCAGCTCCTCTCCCCAAAAGTCAATATAACATCCTTGTCAATTGCTTAAGGTTTCATCTCATCTAAATTTACAGGACTATATGGAAGCAATATTGAAGACCAAGAATGTGAAATGAGTTTATTTGCTGGGCAATGAATCAAAAATTACCTTCATCCCACAATCCTATCAAAAACAGCTGAAGAAAATAAAATCTATTAAAAGGAACTGAAGAATTAAATGACAAAGACACATTGGAATAAGTATCAAGCTTCTTGAGGAAATTGTTAGGATTAACCAGGTGGACTTTATGACTCTGGTGTTCAGCTCCACCAACCATTCTTAAAGTGTCATCACTAATTAGAGCCAATTTAGTTTGTTCAAAGTATAAGCATGCCATTACAAACTAGTTGTTATACAATACTTGAACATATGTATTATCTGTGCAGCTGCTGCGTGAGAACACCAGAGGATGGAATCAAATGATGGCAAGGAACATTGCAAGAGCCCTAGTCTTCTAACCTCAGAAATTAGCTTTGAGAAATTTGATTCTCCAATTGGTTGGTTGTTTTTCTTTGTTACTGATGAGGATCAAAATGATTTCATTTTGTCAGAGTCAAGTTACAGTGTGTCGGACTGTGGCTGATCAGGCCAGTACATTCTTGAAATGCTCTGCTGCAAGTCAGATACAAATAATCCCCATGAACATTTAGGCTGGCTTCTCTAACGTTGTGCATCTTGTATTTCTTCTGAGTTAATTCAATTCTGCTTTGCTCATAGAGGACAGCACCTTTTCTAATGAGAGCACAGTACTGTGGGAGTGAGAGAATTGATTGAGGTGAAAGCTCGGCATGATGTTGGACATATTCTCACTACCTGGATTGGATGAATCTAATCTGACTATCTGAATTGCATATCAAATGGGCCTAATGAGAAACTCACAGCAAGTAATTTAAAGAAAAGAACATTTTAAGATATGATAAAAAAGTTAAAAAATAAAGACTTAAAACCAAGAATAATTTGAACTGCAAAACTAAATATGGTACAATTGGAATTGAGAGTTAGCAATGAAATGATTGAATAGGAGGGAGACAGAAAGAAATAAGCAAAAATCATGTGCAGAAAGATTAAAAAAAGAGCCAGAAAAGAAGTGAAGTTTAGATAGCCTGCCCCCTCTCCTCCTTCATTTCGCCCATCAAAATGGAAGCCTCATTTTAAAATAAGGAAAGTGATACCCATGGAGAAGAATGAACTTTTCCAATGTCAGAGTTAAAAACGGAACCCATGGGATTTGAGTGAACCTCAAGATTATTTTCCTATATTATTACACGTTAGCCTAGCAACTAACTTCCCCTCATATTAGAAAGCAAAACGTTTGTCTCTAATTTTGATTTTAATTTCTAATTAATAGAATTGTTCATTTTATTCTATCTTCTTGGATATTCATGGACATTTATTTTTGCTGGTATCACCATGAATCAGAATAGTTTGTTATTGCTGTTTTTCTCTTAATAATGTTTTATTTTTTTTCAATTACATGTTAAGACAGTTTTCAACATTAATTTTTATAAGATAATGAGTTCCAAATTTCTGAAATCTACATGCTCATTATTTTTATACCATAATAGTATTCCATTATATTCATATGCCAGAACTTGTTCAGCCATTCCCCAATTGATGGACATCGAGTCAATTTCCAATTCTTTTTTATTATTATTTTTTATTAATACTTTTTATTTGCAAAACATATGTATGGGTAATTCGTAAATATTAAACCATACAAAGCTTTCTGTTACAAATTTTCCCCCCTACTCCCCACCCCTCCCCTAGATGGCAGGATATCCACTACATGTTAATTATGTTAGAATACTTAAGAAATTGAATATATGTATAGTTATTGCCACATAACATTTTTTGTGTAGGAGAAATCGTATTTACAAGAAATAATAATCCGATAAAGGAAATACAATGCAAGCAAACCTCAATAGAGAACATGAAAATGTTATGTTGTGGTCCAAATTTTACATCCCTCTCTCTGGGTGTATATGGCTTTCTTCACTGAATAATTGGAATTGGTTTGAAGCATTTCATTGTTGAAGAGAGTCATGTCCCTTAGAACTGATCCTCATATAGTATTGTTGTTGCCATGTATAATGATATCCTGGTTCTGCTCGTTTCACTCAGCATCAGTTCATGCAACTCTGTCCAGGCCACTCGGGAATGGTCCTGCTGGTTGTTTCTCACAGAGCAATAATATTCCATAACACTCATATACCATAATTTGTTCAGCCACTCTCCAATTGATGGGCATCCATTCAGTGTCCAGTTTCTAGCCACTACAAAAAGAGCTGCCACAAACATTCTTGCACATGTGGGGCCCTTTCCTTCTTTTATGATTTCTTTGGGATATAAGCCCAATAGAAACACTGCTGGGTCAAAGGATATGCATAGTTTGATAACTTTTTGAGCATAGCTCCAAATTGCTCTCCAGAATGGCTGGATTCGTTCACAGCCCCCAAAACAATGCATCAGTGTCCAAGTCTTCCCACATTCCCTCCAACATTGATCTTTATCTTTTCCTGTCATTTTAGCCACTCTGACAGGTGTGTAGTGGTACCTCAGAGTTGTCTTATTTTGCATTTCTCTAATCAATAGTGATTTGGAGCACCTTTTCATATGATTATAAATAGTTTTAATTTCATCATCTGAAAATTGTCTGTTCAAAGCCTTTGACCATTTATCAATTGGAGAATGGCTTGAATTCGTATAAATATGAGACAATTCTCTATATATCTTAGAGATGAGACCTTTATAAGAACCCTTAAATGTAAAGATGATTTCCCAATTTGAGGCTTCCCTTCTAATCTGGTCTGCATTAGTTTTGTTAGTACAGAAACTTTTTAACTTAATATAATCAAAATTATCTATCTGGTGTTCAATTAAGAGTTCCAGATCTTCCCTGGACATAAATTCATTCCATCTCCACCGGTCTGAGAAGTAAACTATCCTATGTTCCTCTAATTTGGTCATAATATCACACTTTATATCTAGATCATGAACCCCTTTAGATCTTATCTTGGTGTGCAGTGTTAGCTGTGGGTCCAGCCTTAACTTCGTGCACACTAGTTTCCAATTTTCCCAGCAGTTTTTATCGAATAGTGACTACTTATGCCAAAAGCTGGGGTCTTTGGGTTTATCAAACACTAAATTGCTAATGTTATTACCTAGTTTGTCCTGATATCCTATCCTATGCCACTGATCAGCTGCTCTATTTCTCAGCCAGTACCAAATGGTTTTGATAACCGCTGCTTTATAATATAGTTTTAGATCTGGTACAGCAAGGCCACCTTCATCTGTTTTTTTTTTCATTAATTCCCTTGAAATTTTTGACCTTTTGTTCTTCCAAATGAACTTTGCTACTATTTTTTCTAGATCTCTAAGATAGTTTCTTGGGAGTTTGATTGGTATGGCACTAAATAAGTAAATTATTTTGGGTAGTATTGTCAATTTTATTATATTTGCTCGGCCTACCCATGAGCACTTAATGTTTTATGTTTTTTTCCAATTGACTAGGTCTGATTTTATTTGTGTGGAAAGTGTTTTGTAGTTCAGTTCATATAGTTTCTGAAATTTTCTTGGCAGATAGATTCCCAAATATTTTATGCTATCATCTGTTATTCTGAATGGAATTTCTTTTTCTATCTTTTGCTGCTGAACTTTGTTGGTAATATATAAAAATGCTGATGATTTATGTGGATTCATTTTGAATCCTCCAA
The DNA here is from genome assembly GCA_023553655.1 of Myrmecobius fasciatus. NCBI lineage: Eukaryota > Metazoa > Chordata > Mammalia > Dasyuromorphia > Myrmecobiidae > Myrmecobius > Myrmecobius fasciatus. The sequence continues at coordinate 27,048 of JAJPUD010019166.1, forward strand.
CTTTACTAAAGTTGTGAATTGTTTCTAGTAG
>JAJPUD010019167.1:10992-27077 GCA_023553655.1 Myrmecobius fasciatus
GTGTGTGTATGTATATATATATATATATATATATATACATATATATAGTCATATGAAAGTGCTCTAACTCACTGTTGATTGCAGAAAAGCAAAATAAAACAATTCTGAAGTACTACCACATACCTACTAGATTGATTAATAGGAAATAGGAATTAATGACAAATGTTGGCCAGAGTGTGGGAAATAAGAGATATTAATGCATTGTTGGTAGAGTTGTGAACTGATTTTGCAGAATGATTTGAAACTTTACCCAAAGGGCTATAAAATTATACATAGTTTTTGACCTAGAAATACCACTACTAGATCTGAATCTCCAATAAAAAGGATAAACAAAAAAGAAAGGGCCTACTTGTACAAAAATATTTATAGCAGCTCATTTCTGGAGGTAGAAAACTAGAAATTCAGAGAATGGTCATCATTTGCAGAATGGCTAAGTACATTCTGATATGTGATTAGGATGATCTACTATTTTGCTATAAGAAAGCATGATTAGCTGTGAATGACAAAACTATTTTCATCAAAACAATGATCCAAGATAACTTCAAAGGAGTTACAATGAAAAATGCTATTCACATCCAGAGAAAGAACTGATGGAGTCTCAATATAGACTGAAGCATACTCTTTTTACTCTATTTTTCTTGAGGATTTTTTGGAGGATTTATGTTTTCTTTCACAATATGACTTATGGAAATTTTTTGCATGAATACACATGTATAAACTATATTGAATCTCTTTTGTTCTTAATAGGGGGTGGGAGGAAAGAAGAAACTGAAACTCAAAGTTTTAAAAGTGAATGTGACTTTGAAAAAATAAAAAAGCTCTAAAAAATGAAAAAAAAAGTGGAGCAAGTTGTCAGGAATTGTAATGAACTTTATTTCAAGTCTCCTTGGATATTATGACCTCAGTCAAATTCTATCATCCAACCAAAATGGCCTTTATTTTGTTCCTCACATGTGATTTTTATGCCATTCATATCTCTGTATCTTTATATTGGTTATCTTAATGTTTATAATTCTGTCTCATAGAATATCTCTCTTCTTTTAAGATGTGACTCAAGGACAATCTTTTGCATGAAATCTTTTCTTATCTCTTGAAATTTTGGTATCTCACTACTAAATTATATTGTATTTAAAAACTTGGTAATTATTTGTACTTATTATGTTTATATTTATGTTTATGTTGTATATATTTATATAAGTACTTCTTATCTTCCTCTTTAAAGTTTAAACTCCATGAGAGAAGAGTTTTTTATTTCTTTGTATGTTTGTTTATTCTTTGTATCTCCAATTCCTAGCACAATGCCTGGAACAGTGTAGGTACTTAAATTCTTATTGATTGACTCTTTGGTGGTTGGGAAAATCTTCAATGATTGTCTACACCCTCTAAGATTCCTTCCAAATTTTATTTTGTTTGTAGTCACCGAATCGTTAGCTTAATAACTAGAAATGGGGATCTGATATTCAACTACATTTCTACATTTTTGTTTGCAAAATTTATGTGGAAATTATGTATATTTGGGGTAGACAATGTAAGTTCTACATTCAAGTTTGATGTTGGATGGAAGAAAAACTTAAGTAATTTAACAATGAAAAAGTCTTTGGTCAAACACAGCAAGTATAGGCAACAATGTTATTATATTTAATTTCTCTGCACATGATGCCCCTTCGCCTCTACCTGGAAACTCATCTAAACAGCAAGGCAGAGTATAATGAAACATATTTTCTTCAGATATCCTTTTAGTCAGCAGATTCTTATTCTATATGAGTGAGACTTTGGGCCATTAGGTGATTAAAAAGCTACTTCGTGGGAGGCAGGGGTAAATTAAGTCCTAGAGACAATTATGTTACCTCTTATGGGGGAAATTAATCCTTATTAAGGGGAAAAGATAGACACAGATACACACATACACATAGCTATAGATATATATACATACTATTTTGATTATTATTATATTATCTCATTAGCTACATTTCTTATTATTTTTGATGGGGGAGGGAAGTTAGAAATTTACTTGATCAGAACACCTAACATGGTCTGAATTAGATTTCCCCTTATTAGTAATATCTATTTTATTTAATAATGAGTATTGCTAGAATTCAAAGTAATGATTAAGAACTACAGCCACAACAAAAGCAAAAATAGAATATACCCTCAAATATAAATAACTTGTCATGTCATATTTTTCCCAATGTAAGCTATTTGGTGTGTTTCATAGCCGAGTGAAATTTATATATCACATAGAAATTCATATCTAATGTAGAAATTTATATATTATTAGAAACATCACCAATACATTTATTGGGTAATGATAGTAGAGTCATATGACTATAAGCAAGTCATCTAAAATTATGATGCATGAGGATAATGACTGAGTTCTTGAAACTCATAGGATAATTATTTGGAATTAAAAACATAATGTGAGTTGAGCCTTTTGCAAACCCTGAAGAGATATATCAGTATCTTCTATAGCACCTCAAAGAGCCATAAAACATGTAGCCCAAGTCAGTCTGCATCAAGAGGTGTTACATAAGTAATGTATTTATTTTACAGAACAGAAGAATATTTACACTAAGCACACATACACACATATGTATGTATATTATATATCTATTTCTATGTAAATAGAGATAGGTGGATATATTTACATATATGTACATGGAAAATAAGACAATAGGCAAATTATTTAAAATTTTTTAAGACTATATTGCCCAAATCAATATAATTTAAAAATTTTATATTCTGCCAAATAAGTCACTTGCTTCCTCAGGAGTATAATATTTTTACTGCTCTTTTCTGAAGTTATGAAGTGTCTCACCTTCATGATCATCACTGCCTTCAAAAATTAAGAACTCTATTACACTAGACATTTACTAGATGTTGTATTATTCATCATGCTCACTAAAACAAAGACTCAGCTCATTGTTTTACTGATAGCCCCACTTCAAAATGGCACTCTTTCATATACAATTAGGCAGTTTGATGACAGTAAGATGTTGTCTTTGTTTAGGAAGATAAAACAACTGATCAATCACAAGTACATTGTGTTTGTTGTTTTGACGGATTGTTTGCCCTACCAATGGTAATGAGTTTTTGCTAACCTGAATAATTTCTTGCCTGCTCTTGAATAATGCTACATATCACTGAGGCAACTAAGAGTATAGCAGTGATAAAATTCATTTAATTTTAGAGTTAGAAAGGATATTAGAAGTCTTTTAACACTATTTTTTTTGATAAGCCAAGACAGTTCTTCCCTCCCACCTCCTTTATTCATATTTCCTCACCAGCTTTTGGTCAAGCCCAATCAACAGATGTCTGACTCTGTCCTCTGGGATTCATTCATATTATTCAATTCAAAATTTTAATTACCTTGACTTATAAACAGAGGATTGCAGTTCACATCTGGCATTGTATTTAAAACTTCCATTATCTTGGCCTGTTCAAGCCCTTTGCTTATACAACAACTCTGTTCTGTTTATTGTGCATATCAATCACAACTTGCCACATTATTTCTGCAAAATCAAGGACATATTCTCACTATACAAAAAAGGTCACTTTTTCTAAACATTTCTTTTGCTTATTTGAAATTTAGACACATTTAGGCATAAATTACTTTTTCATGTCCTTGAAATTGCAGAAGCTGCATTGAGATATAATCTATGTACAAGCCTTAACATAAAATAAATTGCATGTAATGAAAACCATTATCTTTCTGAGTTTAAAAAAAGACTTCATATATATATATATATATATATATATATATGTCTGTGCCCTTTATTGTACCTATATGTATATATATATATATAGGTACAATAAAGGGCACAGACTTTTATTTCAATCCAAATAAATTGCCTTGATTACCAAATTATACAATCTTATTCCTAAAGCAATGAGAAGAAATATAGACTTGATTTGCAATTTTCTCATCATATTGAATGTTGGTTTAAAGAAACTGTACTTTTCAGAGTTCAGATTTTTCAGTGAACATTGCTGTGATGTTTTTGCTAATTAAAGATTTAAAAACTAGCACTTTATCAGTTAATTTACAAATCTGATTATGTTTCAAAAACATAATCTTTTATTTTCTATCATTCAAAATCATAACATGAAATAACACATGTAAAATAGAAGCTATACATAACCATCGATTTCCTTATGACTTCTCATGCTAAAAATGTAGAGTAGAATTTGCAAAGTCAATTATTCAGTGTGATTTCTAACAGAGAGAGTAAGGTTATGTTCTACAAAATTCTATTTCATACTTTGAGACTCAAATCTCTTAACACCTTGGAAAATTGTTTTCCTTTATTTTTTTAATAGAAAAGACACAAATAATCCTATGTACTTGTTTTATAATTGCATAAGGTAAATCATTTTAATTAGTTGAATCTAAATTAAAATGCTGCTTGCCTAAGGGGTGAAAATTTTCTGGAATGAATATCACCTAACTTTCTCAAGTTTCAAATAAGCTAGTGGCAGTACATCTTTTGGAGTTCTTGATCTATGTGACCTTGTAGAACTAACTTTTACCCTCTCTGAGCCTTCATTGTTGAATGAGTAAAATAAAGATTTTGAACTTTAAGGAAGATATTTTGTATCTCTAAAGTCACTTTCATCTTTAAATTGTATGATGGTATAAGAATGGACATTCGATAATTTTTTAAGGTCCAACAAAATCTGTGGCTAATAAGTAGTAAGAAATAAATTAAAGATTTATTATTATCATTATTATTAGGAAAGCGTTCAACAAGTCTCAGTGATGCCATATACATTATATCAAGAGGAATCCTGGCTTAGCAGATGGTGAGATGGCCTTCAATTATGGAAAACCAGGGTACTAGATACAATTCTGACAATTACTGGATAAGTCATTCAGCTTCTTATTGCCTCATACAACTCTGTCAGACTATCAGTTGCAGAGCTGGAAGCATGTGTATTAGCATTTTATCTTTGGGAGAGTCATTATTAAAATGAAGACAAAGGTCTGTTTTTTTTTTTAATGTATATGATTTCCTTAACAATTTTAATTAAACCACAGTATTTATTCCTATGATAAAGCTCCCAAATTATAGAAAAATCTTTCTTCTGTTCTAATAATTAAGAAATGAAGAATCATACATGAGAGAGTTAGAAAACAGAAATATTGCAATTTCTTTTCATAAACTGATGGGAAAAAGAGCTATTCTAAATAAAGTATCTCTTTCTTCAATCTTTCCTGTAGCAAAAGCCATGATGTTAAAATTTCTAAGACCTTTCTTTTTAATCAGAGTTTCCATGAAAGCTAACTGTCAACTATTAACAAAAGGAGTAATTCATAGGACTTGGGGCTAGAAGTATCCTTAGAAATGCAATCCAATCCCCTTATTTAATGACTATCTTCTTATTCTAATGTGATTTAATAATTTCACATGATTTGGGAAAAGTAAAAAAAGTTAAACCAGAAAAAAATCGCATTGGTTTTTTATATAATGCAAATTTTTATGATATTCTTATATTAGGGAAGTAAATTAAAGATTCAAACATTAATAAAATGAGACAAGTAACTGCCAGTGAGAAAATAGAGGGGAAATGAAAATCCTTCATCTCTCAAGGATATGAAAATCAAACTAGATGTGAAAAAAATGAATGTTAGTGCAAGAATAATGAACAATGAAACCTAAGAATAAAAAGCCAAACACTGGATACTGCATAGTATAGAAATTAATGTTCTTCTGCCATGAGATATCATAGTGTAGAATTTGCTAGACAGGATTAGATTTTGGAAATGGTGTGTACTCTTTGAGGATCCTGGGAACCAATTTATTCTAAAGCTATTTAAATGGCTTGAATTAGTTCATAGCACTTCTGATAGGGTCTAACTTATTTCAGAGTAAATTTTAGGAGAAAGAAAGATGCATAATTTCATCAATTTTCTACATCACACAAAAAAGGAAGTCTTTAAAATTTCATTTTCTCATGGTAAACTTAAGTTCAGGGATGCTATGAGAAGAAACTAAACATTCATAGTATTTTGACAGAAAATACCATTCAGATATATGTCCATATAAACAATACTGGACTTTCGAGGGTCAATTAATTAAAAATCAAAAGTTTTTTGGAATACACAGTATACAAATCACTTTTGGTGACAAATCCGGTCATTTCAGCTGAATTCAAAGGACTGATAGAAATAGTTGTCAGTAGTCTCATATTCAATTTCAAAAGAAAGTAATAAATGAAGAAATGCACACATACATATATTTTTGCATTAAAGACATACTTTATGTGTTTGCATATGTGGGAAGCAGTGGATAGAATTAAAAGTCTGGATTTGGGAAGACTTATCTTCATGAGTTCAAATCAGCACCCAGATATTTACTAGGTTGTGTGACCCTGGACAAGTCACTTAACCCTTTTTGCTTTAGTTTTCTCATCTATAAAATGAGCTGGAGAAGGAAATAGCAAATCATTTTCCAAGAAAACTCCAAATAGGATGAGAAGCGCAACATGACTGAAAAAATGATTGAACAACAAAAACCGTGTGTGTGTGTGTGTGTGTGTGTGTGTGTGTTTTGACTACACCTGTGATTTCAGATTTTTGATTATTAATTTTTTTGTATTCCTGATAGAGAAACTTTTTATATCCATGCACATTAATAGGCTAATAACATATAGTATTAAGGAGAGGTCCAGAGCACCAAAGGGTCATTTTTTTCCTTGTGATTGTCACACATTCACTGTGTTAAAAGCAGGCTCTCCCTTACTTGGAAGCAAATACTCCATCTCCTATGCATTTTTGCCTTATTCATTTAGGAAGGGTCTTCCTAAGCTTATTTTTCAACTCTGCCAATATATCCCATTCTAAGATGGTAATACAAAGAAAATGCATAGAAAAGAAATACAAAATTCTTATTTGTGTTAGTTAACTGGACTTTTCTTTTCCATGTGATTCTAAGACTGCTCTAGAGTGAAAGAAGAAAATATATAGCTTTATAAAATGAAGGAATTGGAGAACTCTGAGAAACTGTAATGGCTTGATATCAAAGAATATATACATCCTTCCACATATACTTCTATTCAATGAAAAGGTGGATAAAGGACTATGGGAAGGAATGCTGAATACATTGTAAAAATTGGTCAAAATGGGATTGGTTGGACTTAAGATACTTTTCTTTATAACAGCATAAGTTTCAGTTATGAGTTTGCCTAGATGAGAATGCAGCTTGTCAAAAATAATTGATATAAAATCATATATCTCAGAAAATATGTTTTTTTTTAATTTGTTAAGGAGTTAGGTTGAATGCTAGACTTGGAGACCAGAAAACCATGATTTAAATCTGGCATTGCATACTAGCTGCATGACCTTATCTCTAAAATGGTAATAATAATAATGATAATACTTATCTTTTAGGATCTTTTCTATGGATCAAATAAGAAAATAATCACAAAGTACTTAGTACAATGTCTGGCACATAGTAGGTCCTATATAAATGTTAGCTATTATTATAAAATGAAATAATATTTGTAAAGTGTTTTAAAACAAAGAAATTATTATTGTTATGCTTACAATCCCTTCTTAATTTATTATTCTTAGTGATGATAAAAAAGGAATGAAGAACTATTATAGGGAAAATTAATTACAAGAAAAATTCATCAATACTCTTAACAAAACTGCTTGAAAGATTAAGATGCTGCAAGTATTTGTATGCAGCACATCAGCTTCCTTAACGCAATCTCCTGGAGGCCTATCAAACAGAAAGCCGCAGAGAGATTGGATTCTCATATGAAAAGATATTCATCACTCAAACATGCTGCTCTACAACAGACACTAAAAATAGAAAACCTGGAGCAAGTAGTGTGTAAGGTCATCTGCAACCATGTTGGTAACAAAAAAGGGATGCTGACAACTTTTAAAGGGATAACTTTCCCCTTCCCCCTTATAATATGCTAACAAAGTAAACATTCTCTAGATTAGGAAACAGAATAGAAAATAACTTCATTAATAACAAGTTTGAGCACAGATAACCTCCCAATCATTTTGGGGAAAAAAAAACTTAAATAAATGGCATAAAATTTTAGCTCAATTAAGGGCTAAATTTCCCTAACTGTAAAGTGGAATAAATAAAACCTTTACCACCAACCTTAGAAAGTTTACTTCTGTGTAGCACTCTGAGGTTGGTGCTAAAGGTTTTATTAATCCCACTTTATAAGTAAGAAAAATGAGGCTCAGAAAAGCTAATTTAACATAATACTGATGAGGTTGAAGACAACATGAATATAGGTTTCTCCCATTTCCAAATATAGCATTCTTCCCACTGTACCAAAGTGCCCTAGAATTTCTACCTTTAGAAGTATTAAGGGAGAGTTATTCTCATCACTTCACAATTGAAGATTCCTTTTCCTTCATTAATTTAATCCCTAATATTAATTATATTTAAAAGTGAAAAGGACCCTAGTTTGAGCACATTTTCTCTCTCACACACATACTCCTGTATGAGGAAATTGAGATCTAGAGAGAAGTGATGCATTTGAGATTATGAGAAAGTTCACAGCAGAGGTGAACTCAGATCCTAGATTTCATAATCAAAACTCTGCTCACTGTAACATCTCACTAGATTTCATCTTACAATTAGACTAGGAGAAATTCTAAGGGAGAACACGGGAAAAAATTACAAAGATTTTCCAAAATTTTCATTTTGGCCAAAAATAAAAGGATCAAAAAACAGCAAAGAGGTAACAACATTACCTGAAAATCTGCTTAATTTCAAAATTCAGTAATTGAAATTTGAGTATATTATGGAATGATGTTGTTGTAGGTATCACTGGGGATAATGAACTTGACCAACGTTCAGTGTTATTTTCCCTTCCTTATCCCCTTTATTTCAAGAGATTGAAATACCAATACCCTGTTAAAACAATTGTTTTGTTTTGTTTTGATCTGAGAGTCAGAGTAATGATTTACCCTTCAATTCTACTCTATTCCATTCTTTGCTGCTAGAATTAGGCAGAAAGTTGTCTCTCTTCCCCAAATTAAAATAATGTTTGCCCCCTTTAAATTTGTGGCAAGATTTTAGATTACCAGAATGGTTAAGATGACAGAAAAAGGTAATGATAAATATTGCAGGGGATGTGGGAAAACTGGTACACTAATACATTGTTAGTGGAGTTGTGGACCATTCTGTAGAACAATATTCCCAAAAGATTATCAAATTGTGCATACCCTTTGATCCAACAGTGTCTATTCTGGGCCTGTACCCCAAAGAGGTCATAAAGGAGGGAAAGGGAGCCACATATACAAAAATGTTTGTAGCAGCCCTTTTTATAGTGACAAGGAAGTGGAAACTGAGCGAATGACCATCAGTTGGAGAGTGGTTGAATAAGTTATGGTATATGAATTCTATAGAATATCATTGCTCTATAAGAAATGATTAATGGGATGATTTCAGAGAGGCCTGAAGAGATTTAAAATTAAGTGATGCTAACTGAAGTGAGCAGAACCAAGAGAACATTGTACAAAACAACAAGACTATGCAATGATCAATTCTGATGGACATGGCTCTTTTTAATAATGAGGTGATTCAGGCCAATTTTAATAGACTTACGACGGGAGAGAGCAATCTGTGCACAGAGAGAAGGCTGTGGGCACCCTATGTGGATCACACTATAGCATTTTCACTTTTTTGTTGAAGTTTGATTGCATTTTGTTTTTTTTCTAATTTTTTTCCTTTTTGATCTGATTTTTCTAGTGCAGCACCATAATTGTGGAAATATGTACAGAAGAATTGCACATGTTTAACATATATTTGGATTACTTGCCATTAATGGGGATGGGGGGAAGGGAGGGAGAAAACCATTGGAAAAACAAGGTTTGGCAAGGGTGAATGTTGAAAACTATGCATATGTTCTGAAAATAAAAAGCTTTACTAGAAAAGTTGTTCATATAATTCCTAGGTTTGTTTTGGCAGATGTACTGCCAGGTAATTTATACTGTCTAGAGATATTTTAAATGGAGTATCTCTTAACATCTCTTTTCCCAAGGTTTTCTTTGTGATATATATGGATGTTGATGGTGGATTAACTTTATGTGCTGGTACTTTGCTAAAATTATTAATTATTTCAACTGATATTTTACTTGAGGGTTTGAGACTTTCTAAGTATATCATCATGTCATTTCCAAAAAGTGATAGCTTTATCATGTCCTTTTCTATTCCAGTTCCATTTTTCTTCTCTTATTGCTATTGCTAGTATTTCCAATATAATATGGAATAATATTTGTGAGAGAAGGCATCCTGGTTTCATACATGATCTTACACAGAGGGTTTCTAGCTTATCCCCATTGTAAATAATGCTTGTTGTTGTGTTTAGATGGATGCTTTTTATCAATTTGTGGGAAAATCCATTTATACTTATATTTTCAAGTGTTTTTCATAGAAACCAGTGTTGTGCTTTATCAAAACCTTTTTAATATGAGTAGTTTTTACTTATGTTAAAGTAGCACTGAACTCCTGATACAAATCCTGCTTTTTCATAATGCAAAATCTTTGTAATATATTTTTAATCTTTTTGCTATTTTTATTTAGAATTTTTTCATCCATATTCATTAGTGAAATTGATCTATAATTTTCTTTCTCTATTTTTGCATTAGGTATCAGCACAATTTATTTCATAAATTCTGTTTGGTAGGACCCTTTCTTTGTCTGTCAATTGAAATAATTTATTTAATATTAAAATTTGTTGGTCTCTAAAATTTTGATAGAATTCACAACTGAAACCATGTGGTCTTGCTGCTTTTTTCTTAGTAAGCATATTTAGGGACTATTCAATTTCTTTTCCTAAGATAAGTCTATTTAAATATTCTATTTTCTTTTTTGATATTCCAGGCAATTTATGTTTTTATAAATATTTTCTGTTTCAATTAAATTGTTAAATTCACTGGCATATATTACAAAATAACTCGTAATAATTGTTTTTATTTCATTTTATTAGTGGTATAGTCACCCTATTCATTTTTAATATTAGTAATACTGATTGGGAAAAAATGTAGATTCAATTAACTTGCAGATTTTCAGGACTTTCTTTCAACCAAACCTTAACTCAATAGAAAATTTAACAGAGCCAATATCTAAGATTAATTTCAAGGAACTTAATATAGAAAAAAATGTTTATGTTTTTTTTAACATGGAAATGTATGTATTTAAAATTGATGCCAGTAAATTGAGTAGCTCTAAAGAAAGATTTATAAAAATGAGGTGCAAAAAAAGAAAAGACACAGAGGCATTACAGGGAAGTAGGAGGGCTCATAGTTCTGAAAAACTACTTAGATTGAGAATGTGTTAAATAGGTAACACTATATGTGTGTATGTATGTATTATATATGTGTGTATCACACATACACACATATACACACACGCGCCATGAAAGTTATAGCACCCTCCACAATCTATGAAGAAATAAGGGGAGAGAGATGGATGAAGTGGGAAGGAAGGGGTGGGAGAAGAAGACAAGAGAGACATCCAGGGGTGGAGGGAGGTTAAGTAATAGCAAGACAATTTAAGGAGTGCAATTAAAGTAGAAACGTTAGCAGGAATAAATAGGAAAGAATACACAAAACACTACAACAAGTCTCAGGAATCAAATTCATTACAAAAAAAGCTATGTCTAGTAATCATAGATCTTATACAAAGTCAAACTTTAAGATCAATCAAGAGAGAAAGCTACCTTACATGTCAGCCACACTAATATTGTTTTAGATGCATGTTTACATATGGGTAATTTTCATGTCTACACGTATAACATATGTTTAAAATGTACACTTGAATTTAGCCATATGTAAACATGTATCTAAAATAATAGTATATGTATGCATGTAGCTCTATGTATGTATTTATATAGATATGTATATCTGTGTGTTTGTGGATAAGTATGAATGTGTGTGGGTGTATGTGTGTATATCTATTAAATATATCTGTGCTTAATTATGGCGTGTTTAGGAGAGGTAGGAGTAATAGAAAGGGAAAAAAAGAATAAGGAAAAATTAGTGCACAGCAGAAAACCTACAAAGTTCCTACAGAATAATCTACAAGGAAGCAAAGAAAACATGAAGACTGATGAATACAATTTCTTCTGCTATTATATATCCTTTCCTGAAGAGGAAATTTATTATTATATATTTTGAATCCTCCATGGTATTTTGCTGGACACATGGCAATATTCTGTTCGGGTTTATTTTATTTCTCTTTTTCTTTCTTTCTTTTTTCTATTCAGTTTTTTTTTTCAAAAAACAGAAAGTTTAAAAAAATAAATTCTATTCACTTCCTTGACTTCTTTTTTTTTCTTTTCTTTCTTTTTGTGGTGAGATTCATCTAATTCTAAAATACTGACAGTTTCCCAATATAGTAGTATTAATATCTATTTCATATGTAATTCATTTAACTTTGCTAACCATGCTCTTTTATTGCACAACCAACACATTATTTTAGCTCTACTTGTATCTATTATTTTAAATGTGTTTCTTGTAAAAAAAAAAACTTATTGTCAGATTTTGATTTTTAATCCATTGTGCTTTCTCCATTTGAGTATACATATATATATATGTATATATGTATATATGTATATACACATACATATATATGTATATATACACTTATACACACACACACACACACACACACACACACACACACATATATATATATATATATATAAATTAGAAGAACATAGGATAGTTTACGTCTCAGATCTGTGGAAGAGGAAGAAATTTGTGACCAAAGAAGGACTAGAAGATAATTTTGATTATATTAAGTTAAAAAGTTTTTGTCCAAACAAAACTAATGCAGACAAGATTAGAAGGGAAGCAATAAACTGGAAAAACATGTTTACATTCAAAGATTCTGAGAAAGGCCTCATTTCTAAAATATATAGAGAATTGACTCAAATTTATAAGAATTCAAGCCATTCTCCAATTGATAAATGGTTAAAGGATATGAACAATTTTCAGATGACAAAATTAAAATGATTTCTAGTCATATGAAAAGGTGCTCCAAATCACTATTGATCAGAGAAATGCAAATTAAGACAACTCTGAGATACCACTATATTCCTGTCAGATTAGCTAAGATGACAGGAAAAGATAATGACAAATGTTGGAGGGGATGTGGGAAAACTGGGACACTGATATATTGTTGGTGGAACTGTGAAAAGATCCATCCATCAATTTGGAACTATGCTCAAAAAGTTATCAAACTATGCATAACCTTTGACCCAGCAGTGTTTCTATTTGGGCTTATATCCCAAAGAGATCTTAAAGGAAGGAAAGGGAACCACATATGCAAGAATGTTTGTGGCAGCCCTTTTTGTAGTGGCTAGAAACTGGAAACTGAAGGGATGCCCATCAATTGGAGAGTGGCTGAATAAAAAACGGTATATGAATGTTATGGCACATTATTGTTCTGAAAGAAATGACCAGCAGGACGATTTCAGAGAGGCCTGGAGAGACTTGCATGAACTGATGCTGAGTGAAATGAGCAGAACCAGGAGATCAATATACACGGTAACAACAAGACTATATGATGATCAATTCTGATGAACATGGTTCTCTTCAACAATGAGATGTTTCAAACCAGTTCCAATTGTTCAGTGATGAAGAATGCCATATACACCCAGGGAGAGGCCTATGGGATCTGAGTGTGGACCACAACATAGCATTTTCATGCTTTCTGTTGTTGTTTGCTTGCATTTTGTTTTCTTTTTCAGGTTTTTTTCCCTTCTTGATCCGATTTTTCTTGTTCAGCAAGATAACTGTATAAATATGTATACATATATTGGATTTAACACATATTTTAAAATATTTAACATGCATTGGACTACCTGCCATCTAGGGGAGGGAGTGGGAGAAAGGAGTGGAAATTTGGAACAGAAGTTTTTTGCAAGGATCAATGTTGAAAAATTACCCAAGCACATATTTTGTAAATAAAAAGCTTTAATAAAAAAAAAGACAAAAAAGAGTGAATATAATGGAATACCATTAACATTTAAAGTTCATAATTACCATTTGTATATTTTTCTCCCTCCTATTTTTCCTCATCACTGTCCTCTCTTTATACTAATTTTCCTCACACTTCTAGTTTATTTCTAACCACCATCTATTTCATATTCTTTTAAAGAATCCCTTCCTTATCCTCTCCTCTTACCTCTCAGACTCCTCTAAGAGTCTCTTTTTTATCCTCTTCCCTTACCTTTGTAAATCCCAATCTATATACCCTTCTAAAAGTCGCGTCCTTATCCTGACTGGTCATCTTATTTTTTTTTATGTTTAGAAGACTTCTATACCCTTGAAGAGATATAGAAATATGTTGTTTCCTCTTTAATCTAGATATGATGAGAGTTAATTTCCAAAACTACCATCTCTCTACTTCCAGCTGCTTTCTCTTTATTAGTTCTTCCTTTCATATTTCATTTGTATGAGATAATTGCCACTTTTTGTTTACCATTTCCTAATAAATTTTGTGTTTTTTTTAGAATTACTGCAATAATACTAGCTTAGCTCCAAGCTTTTTTTTTTCAATCTATGTAAATAATAATGGTAGTCGGGGGGCGGAGCCAAGATGGCGAACTGCGGACAGCTTTCTCTGTGAATTCCCGGGATTCCCTCAAACTCAGACAAAGTAAGCCTTCCAACTGGTTTCTAAGTGAGAGCAGCTCCAAGCATTCAGACTACAACGCACTTCTATCAAAGATCTACAGTGAAAGAATTCCGGAGAAGGTTAGCCTCAGGGGAAATCGGCCGCTGGTCGCAATCAGACTCCAGCCGGGGCGGAAGTCAGGGCTGCGATAGAGGGGCGGATTTTGGGCACCCAGGAAGCCCCTGGGAGACGCCTGGGCCACTTTGCTCTGCTTGCGGGCAGGTGCTTTGGCAGATCTGCCTTTAGAAAAGGGTGGATCCAGACCAGCTGAAAACGTGGTCCTAGTGTGAATCTAGCCCGACCAGCCTCAGACCGGAAGTCAACTCGGCAAACTGCCCCAGGGCAAATACAAATCGTTGCAGTTTTCTCTGGTTTTGACCAATATCCGAACTTTAAATCATGAGCAAGAAGCAGAAGAGAGCTCTCACCATAGAAAGATTTTACGGAGAAAAAATAGAACAGTCCCCAGATCCTGACATTATGAAAACAATCCCAGATGAAGCCACAAAGGCAGACTTAAGTTGGTCTCCCTTTCAGAAGGCTTACCTGGATGATTGCATTAAGAATCTCAAAAGAGAGCTAGAAGAAGAATGGGGAAATAAATTGAGATCAGGGCAACAGAAATATCAAAAACTGGAAAATAGGACTGGTGAATTGGAAAAAGAAAACAGTTTACTGAAAAACAAAATTGGTGAATTGGAAAAAATCACCAATTCACTGGAAAATAAAAATGGTGAACTGAAAATCAAAATTGGTGAATTGGAAAAAGACAACAATTCACTGAAAAACAAAATTGGTGAATTGGAAAAAGACAACAATTCACTGAAAAATAAAGCTGGCAAAATGGAAAAAGAATGCATTGAATCAAGAAATTCAATTGGCCAGCTACAAAAGGAGCTAAAAAAAGATAACTGAAGGAAATAATACTCTAAAAATTAAAATTGAACAAATAGAAGTAAATGACTCAATAAGACTTCAAGAATCAGTTAAACAAAAACAAAAAAATGAAAAAATAGAAGAAAATATGAAATATCTCCTAGGAAAAACAACTGACTTGGAAAACAGATCCAGGAGAGACAATTTAAGGATTATCGGACTCCCTGAAAGCCACGATGAAAAAAAGAACCTGGACGCTATCTTCCAGGAAATCATGAAAGAGAATTGCCCTGATGTTTTAGAATCAGAAGGCAAAATTGGCATTGAAAGAATTCACCGATCACTTCCAGAAAGAGACCCAAAAATTAAAACCTCAAGGAATATCGTGGCCAAATTTCAGGACTATCGCACCAAGGAAAAGATATTGCAAGCAGCTAGAAAGAAACAGTTCAAATACCGAGGAACTGTCATTAGAATTACACAGGATCTGTCAGCTTCCACATTGAAGGATCGAAGGGCCTGGAACCAGATATTCCGAAAGGCAAAAGAACT